>WYDI02029404.1:0-190249 GCA_009867235.2 Psittacus erithacus | reverse complement strand
TTGGGGCTGTTCAGCCTGGAGAAGAGAAGGCTGTGTGGAGACCTCATAGCAGCCTTCCAGTATCTGAAGGGGGCCTTCAGGGATGCCGAAGAGGGATTCTTCATCAGGGACTGTAGTGATAGGACAAGGGGTGATGGGTTCAAAGTGAAACAGGAGAAGTTCAGGTTAGATATAAGGAAGAAGCTCTTTACTGTGAGGGTGGTGAGGCCCTGGAATGAGTTGCCCAAGGAAGTTATGAATGCTCCATCCCTGGCAGCCTTCAAGGCCAGATTGGATGGGGCTTTGAGCAACCTGGTCTGTTGTGAGGCATCCCTGCCCATGGCAGAGGGTTAGAACTGGATGATCTTAAGGTCCTTTCCAACTGAAACCATTCTATGATTCTATGAAAACACCAAAGGAAGCCCAGCACACATTGCCAGCTGCATGTCCTACATGATGCATCTGCATGCTATGGCAAGGACTAAGGGATAAATGACGTGGGGACAAGCCAAACACATAGCATTTCCACAAACCATTCTTCTACACAAGCCAGAGCTCCATGGATCAGGCATCAATGAGTTTTACTTGCACCATCAAAAGAGGCCCAGAGTTTCCCATCAGCCAGGCATCCTGTGTGAGAGCTGGGGCATAGGTTTTGCACTCACATGTGGTAAAGCAGTGCAGTTCCTGCCGTGGGAGCACAGCGGCCACTACCTCCCCGCACACACTATATATAATACACCCACACAGCAGCCTTGTTCAGAGGCTCGCAACTTGGAAGGGGGAAGGTGGATTTTCATGGTGTCAGCAACAAGCAGATCACCGACGCCTGGCTGAAAACCTTCCCCATAACTACCAGACCTGGTCTCACAGCACAAAGATACTGGAGTTTCTTCGGCACGACAACTGCAAGGATTTTTCTTGGGTTTTCTTTCTCCTTAAGCTGTGGATAAACCAATGCTTTTTTCTCCCCCAAACTGTGTTCTGAGAACAGCTTAAAACCCTCTTTGCTAAAATATTTCCAAAAAAATTCAGCCGGAGGCAGAGACATGTGAAGTTTCAGTCCAAATGGTTAAAGGCTGGCATGGTTTCAAGCAACTGAAGACAGGGGCTTATAATCAGAAGTGTCAGGCAACCTTAATTATATTATTTCCTGAAGGAAATAGTTTTCCCTGCCGAAGTCCAGAAGTTATTAAAAAAAGTTGACCTCACTGGAACCAATCAAGATGGAGACAAGAAGCCTGTGATGGATTTTTAAAGCAGGCGAGTTCACGCATCTGTATTTTCAAGGTCCAGAACTCTAGGACAGGTGTTTTCGGACAAACCTGGCCCTTTGACAGCCCCATGGCCAGCAGCCAGGATGCAGAACCCCTTCCCAGCCATCCTCTTGAAGTTCCCTGGGCAGGGGGACACAGGAGCCCCGTGCTCCCGACGAGGGCGCTTGCCCGTGGCCGGATCGATTGCTTCGCCAACGTGAGCGAAGAAAAACAGCCGGCTGCTTTGTAGCTGTCAGGAGCACACAGGCTTTTTGTCTGTCTCTCCTCCTGTGCCCATAAATAAAAGTGACAGCAACTTTATTTAGGACTTCTTCCAGTTAAGAGGGGATGGAAGAAAAGTGAAAAATGAAATTGCAGCTCAGCAGAGGCGGAGGGGGAGGATCCTGGAGGCACAGCCCAGGCTGAGCTGCAGCTGCTTGCAGGCTGGGCTGGAGGCAGCCCTTGTGCTCCCGATACCAGCGCCGCCTAATCCCCATCAGTGCACCCTTCCCCTCTGCCCTTCCAGGCACAGAAGCCCCATCACATGTACCCCTGTCTCCTGCTGCCCATCAACTTTCCAGTGCTACCCAAGGGGCTCGAGCATCTGGAGAGAGTCAGAGGTAGAATTTTTGTGTCTCCTTTCCCCCGTAAAGAGCTCAAAACAAGCTCCCCAAATAATTCAGATGAGAAAGTCACCTGTTCCGCACATATATACAAAGCTTGTACTCGTACAATCAACAGCAGCTCCGAAATGAAACTCTGCCCCTTGCCAGCATGGCTGGGCAGCGACTGCTGCATCTCCACCAGCATCCAGTACCACTGGAGGTCCTAGCTGTTCCGGCTATAACCTCCAAGTAGTCCTTTGCAACTGAGGAAAGAACTCCTTTCTATAAAAAGCATGGAAAGGGACTCAAAAAGCAAAAGAGGACCTCAGCACGCAGCAGAGCTGGCTCCAGACAATGCTCTGGCAAGGGAAGCACAGCCAGGGTTTGAGCATCCCAGGTCTGGTCTCCCCCAGCTCCCTGCAGCATTTCCCAGCAGCACAGCACCTTGTGTATCACAACGGTATTACACCATGCTGATGACACAAGCTTTATTTCAAACTTTCGTCCTGCTTGTGCTGCTGCTGAGCCAGAGCTACACCGTATGCCAGAATCCGGTCCCCAATAGGGGCTCACTCCACCTGCACCATGGAGCTGGTTCCCAGATACTTAGGAGCTTGACTGGAGCTATAGTGGAGTTATGCCATGCACCTTCGCCTGCCCACAAGCACCCAGGCCAGGTGGGTAAGAAGAGACCCCCTTCAATCTGCATGGGGAGAGGCACCAACCCCATCCAGAAAGCTACAGGGTGGAAGCTCCGTTCAGCTCCCTGGGGAGAAAGGTTGTGAGTGACCTCATGGGTTTCTTCCACCTCTGCCCTCAGCTGCCATGAGTCAGAGATTAACAACAGGCCATTTGTCAGCACCGGTGGCATCATCGCCAATCTCATTTCTGAGCAGACATCTGACCTTGCTTGCATCCCTGAGACCCATGTTACCGTATGGCTCAGGCAGGCTCCTGGCAGCTCCCAGGGGATGCAATGCAAGGCAGGTGACCCGGCTGTGACACAGCCTGATACTGACTCAGGATGCACAAGACAAACCTTTCAGCTGTAGGATGAGTGGTGTATGTTTATAGGCTTGTCCCACTGCCCTACCCTTCTTCAAGCTGATACTCAAGCAAGAGTCTCCCCTGCTGAGCACTGGGTTAGGTTATGCAGATAGGAGATCTGTGCTCAGAGAGGGAGGCTAGGGCAAAAAAGAAAGAACAACACACACACAAACTTTTTTCCCATGTTTGCAGCATCCTCTGTCTCGGCCCCATGCTATCCAGCCAGCTGTAAGGTTCAATGTGCAATACCAGCTGTAGCACCCAGACCTTTCACACAATGAAGAGGTCCAGTTTCATTCTTTTCATTCTCCATTTCACTAGCCAAACGTGACCCAGGCTGGATTTTGACCCTGTTCTCACTCAATGAGGAGACCAGGTAAAATTCAAACACAGATCCACCCCATGTTTCTGAGCAGTGCTTGTACCATGTCCTGCAGGGTATATGAGTTATGCACCAGGGTCCAGCAGCTCCCTGCTCCAAACCAGACTATGTTGCCACTGTACGAGTCTACTATGCAACTGTCACTTGGACACCACACACTGCTCTGGTCCTCTCACCTCTCAGAAAGGGAGTAGTGAGACCACAAGGGATGTGGGGAAAGGGGAACAAAACAGCTTGTGCATCAGGATGCACCAAGCGCACCATGACTTTTCAGCCTGGGAAGAAGGAAAGGAAAGGAGGAGATGACAGGACTCAGACACAGGACCTCAGGCTAGACACCATGTGTTGGCCAAACCGTGATGGTCACATAACTCCTACTAAACGGCAGAAAACTAATGGTTTCAGGAGGACCTGGGAAAAATCAAGAAGAGGTCCTCTGACAAATCCTGGTCCTGATGCAAGCCTTGCCTCAACACAGCCCTCAGCCATAAACAACCAGATGTTGGGATGATTGCATGCCCGCCAGGAGGGATGAGACAGCCACCAGGACAACACTTCATCTGCAGCGAGTCCAGCCAGTCCCGACTCTCATACTTCTCATAAGAGGAACAAATTACAATGATGCGGGACTGGGAAAAGACACACTCCGTTAAGATGAAGAAATCAGTGCCATTAAACATCATTAGAATAATACGCCCAGAAAGCTTCATAAAAGAAGATACCATATGATTGAATGCTCTCCAGACCCTCATTTTACACAGGCCCAAAACACCAACTGAGAGTCTCTTCTAACAGCCAACTCTTGCAGCTATCAGAAGGGGTTGGTTTTTTTTGGTTTTGTATTGTGTGTCTTTTTCTTAGGGAGCTTTTTGGGTCTGCAATTGAAACTACAATTCTTCGAGTTGCTGGCGGGAAGAGGAGAAAAAAAATCATTTTTCATTAAGCTGAAGCAAATGGCATTTTTGCTTGTCAAAAATATTTGACACAACTCTGACAGACTCGACCAGACATATAAATAAAAGGTTTAAACCCTTCTGCTTCAGAGCTTAGGAACAACCCACTGTCAGTCCCAAGCTCTCTCCTATGGATAGTGCACCCTGGGGGCTGCCAGCATCATTCCAGTGCTGATGCTGAGACAGAGGGCATGTACCAGCCACACCAGCCCCATTCACACAAATGAAGCCTCCCCTAGCCCACATTATCCTGCTGCAGGCCCCCATCTCTGAGGCTGGATCAGGCCCCCTGATCTCAACAAGCAAACAGACAGCTCCAGTGACAGGGAGGTGAGTGGCATTGATCCCTTCGGCTCTCCTGCCACCATCCGTATCCGATAACAGCATCGACCGAGATGTGCTGGATGCTGTATTTCCTTGGCCACCCAGGCTGTGCGACAGCAGCCATCGGCCTCCTTCCCCATCCGTTGTGTCAGCGACGTGGCAGCAGATGCCGTGACAAGACGCAGAGCTGTGTCGAAGCCCATTTCGAAATCCTTCTATCCTGTGCAAGCCAGAGAGGCTTATCTGCATGGATTTATATTGTTTGCCCCAATATTTAGCTACTGAGCTGACTAATCTGTGTGCAAGAAAAACCCCGGTGGCTCAGAGGCTGAGCAATCTACATCATTCATCACTTAGATTAGCTATTGTCTTAATCCTCTTTAAACTACTGTATAATACATGAGGGAATCATGTCCTATAGGCTTGGGATATGTAGAAAAAAACAGGCTGAAGCTCAGAGACTTGGACAGAAGCTAGAATGACAGATTCTACCAAGCCACAGAAGAAAAAGCAAACCTGTTGCACCCCCTGACAGCTGGTTTAACAACTTCTTGTTCTTTCCACCACAGCAGCCTTTAATTATTTCGTAGCCATCTTCCTAAAGCAACACATAGCCCTCCTCCCTGCCTCTTCCCCTCGTCACAGCCCCGTTATGAACTGGGAACCCCAAGCTGTGCCAGCCCATGCAGCATGGTCTTGCTAAGTATGCTGCCCTGAGGATGAGCATCCCTGCACCCTGAGATCTAGTACATCCCAAGCCAGCACTAGCCATGACTGTGCTGGTTTCAGAACAGCAGCGGCTCTGCACAGCCCAGTGTTGTGCTTTGGGCCATACCTTTCAAACAAGCAGGCTCAGGTCAAGGATTACAGTCTGCTTTGTTATCTGGGATCACGCCGCACATCGCTGCGGCGCCCAGAGGGAGGATGAACAAAGAACAGGTTTCTTTATGGAAATAGCAAGGAGTCTGGGGGGAAAAGGAGGGGGTGCAACAAGGCAGTAGCAAATGAGGCTTTAGTTTGTTGGCTTCCAGAGCTGAGGGAGCTAATAAACAGACAGATGAGAGCTAAATTGTCTTCTGAACCTCTGTATCAGTATTCACATTACAGAGGCTGCTTCCAGCAATTCCAGTGTATTAATAATAAATGCTACATAATTACAGCAGACTTGCTTTTGTCCTCTCTTCCTGTTTACTGTCAATGTCTGCTTAACCCTGTGCAGCCCACAGCCAGCTCTCCACCAGCACCTTTGCAGGTGGCATAGCCCCAGCACCACAGATGGGCTCTTCTCTCTCCACAGGGCTCAAGAGGAGGTGAAGGAAGGCTCAAGTATTGATGCCAGTCCACAGCCATCATCTTCTACCTGTCAAAGGCATGGTGATGTTGCTGCAGGGCATGAAAAAGATATACTTGGAGCCCCAGTAGCAGCCCTAGGCTGGAATGGGTTGGGGACTGTCCAAAGAGTATCTTCAAAGCACAGAGGAGCACTGAGACACCAAGAGCTTCTTAACACCAAATAGAGGTTTTATGGCTTCTCCTGGTTTTAATCTCCAGACTTGCAGCTGGAGCTGCCTTCCCTACAGAGGTGTTTTCAGGTGTCTCTGCCCCATTCCATCAGGAGCCTTCCCACTGTCCCCATGGTTATAGGGCTTGCCGGGTTGCAGTAACACCACCAGTAACAGCGCTGGGAGCTGACAGCAAGCGCTGGGACAGCCACAGGAGGATGCAACCATGGAAAGACACAGAAGATGACCCATGGGTCCTAAGTCTGGCACTCATGTAAGGAAGAACAGAGTTTTTGTGTAATCAAGTTTCACACCAAAAATCCCTCAGATGCAGCCGCTCTTCCCAAGTGTCCTTTTTCCTAGGTAAGCTGTACAAAAACGTTGTGCCCTGTCTGATCATTTCAGGAGCTGTTTCAAATGAGAATTGAAGACCCTCTGGCACTTTTCCTCTGAATTTTAGGCGTGTTTCATCCAGCCTACCTGCAAACTGAACTCTGGAGGCTGCTTTGCTTCCCAAGGGACTGTCTCTGTGAGCATTTTCCCCTCAGTTGCAGGTAAAGAGCATCAAAAGTCTGGAGAAGGGCCCACGTTAACACTGCTATAGCTGCTTATAGCAGAGGACATGTTTAATTTGCACCTTTCAGTATAGTTATCTTTTTCCAGCCTCGTAGGGAGGCTGCCATGCCCCACAACATGGCTTCAATAATAGAAGAGAATACCTCAAATGGGATTTCGGTGAGAAGAAACCAACATGCAAAAACAAAGCATGCCTGCCTTCCAGTGCGAATTAACTCAGCTTCTGCCCCGAATGCAGAGCTTTCCAGACAGGAGACCCACTGGATGGCAAATGAATGCCAAGCAACTCAGATACAAATCTCTTACTGCACAGACAGAGCCTCAAATGCTAAGACAGCACTTGTCTTAAGCAGATGAGCATTGAGAAATCTTGAAATAGAGGAAAAAAGAACAGCTCAAACCCAACTCATGGGAAGCCCTTCTCTTGCACAGAGAACCACAGCACTTGGCCATGCTGGACAGACTTGTATCCTGCAAGGGTTCTGCTGGAGCAGGACCCATTCTGCAGGGTCTGGCCATGAAGCAGCCGATGTTGAGATCTTCATCCATCCGGTCTCACATCACCCTTCTCCTTGGGGAGCTCAATTAAGCCTAACAAATTACATGCAGCGCAAGTCACGTGCACACACAGTAGGACTTGGCGACCATGGTGCTGTGCAAGCAGAAGGTGAATGAATAAAATTGACTCAAGTTGACAGAAGACTGTGCAGTGAAGCTTGTTGGAAGATGCCAATTCAGTGATAGAGATTCTGTAGTGAAGCATCTGTTTGGGTGACTTTGGCTCAAAAGGAGGCCAAAAGAAAGCATGACAAAAGCTTAATCTACCTATAAATAGTAAAAACTCCAGAGAATTTTATACTATTTCAATATTTAATTAAAAAAAATGAAAGACAGAAAAAAGAAAAACACTTTAACCAAGAAGAAAGAAAATATTGTTAGTTACCAGAATGAATTTAGGATCAGAGCTGTAGAATAACATAGGTTGGCCCATATCTCAACCTAATGCCATGCAGGTGGAGCAGAACCATCCAGCTCAGGTCACACAGGGCCTGCTGCAGGTCACAGCTGGGCATCTCAAAGGCTGGACCTTTCCCATGTCTTATTCCTGTTGCAGTGTTTGACCACACTCATGGGGTCAAGGCACTTCTCAGTGACTGACAGGCAATTAGATGCTCCAAATTGGACTGTTCATCTGCTGCTCTGTTGCTGGGTGCTTCCAAAATAAGCCCACCTCCCCGCCCATAGAGGGGCTCAAAGCAGCAGTAAGACCCTCCCCTAATGCCATGCTTCACCTTCCCTTCCCCAGGCTGCACAGACCTGCTGCTCTCAGCATCTCTACACCATTCTTCTCCTCCACAAACCATCCGAGTTTCCCTGTTGACAGCTGCCAATGAGTTTCGACATAACATTCCCACAGGAGATGCTGGTGGGGAAATCTTGCAAACCAGAACAGACTGCGCAGCTTCCTAGAGGGCAAGAAACCCTTCCCAAATCTAGTTGCAACCATAACTGACTGTCACAGTTCTTCCTTCAAAAAGCAAAGAGCCCTGCTCCACGGCGATGTAAACAGTTGCTCTTTCAACACAGTTGCCCATGTCCTCCCCCTCCCAGTTTCTTCAATTCGAAGTCAATTACGGCAAGGTTAATGGGGCAGAGAGGATGCCAGTTGGCTGGGTAATGATGTCAAAGCACCTGGCATTGCCTGGGCAACAGCTAGGCAGCAGGGATGCAAATGAAGGCGCAGGATTGCACTTGGTCCCTTGAAACAAGCTGATGCAATTGAGCATATCGGCACTAATGAACACGGAAATAATAAGAGAACACCCAGAGAAAGAAGAGACTGATGGGGAGGTGGGGGCTGCACCCAGCAGGCATCACAGAATGGTTTGGGGTAGAAGGGACCTTAGAGCTCATCCAGTTCTAAGCCCCCACCGTGGGCAGAGACATCATGAAGATATGGCTACGGGCACCATTTGCTTGGTGTCAATGAGAGCAGGCTGCACCCTGAGGTGCTTCCCACAGTTCAACCCCCCAGCTTTGCACACCCAAAATCAGCCATGTTGTTGCTCTGATGAAATCTCTTCCAACCAAAGGAGCAGCTCCTGGCCCCCCTCCAGGCAAGCTGTGACAGGGAGAGCAAGACACGGGACCTTCGTGCATCAAGGGGCCACATCTTAGAGTAACCTGATAAACATGAGGCAGCAAAGATCAAGCAGCAAGAGGTGCTTGAGGGCATTTCAGTGCAAGGAGCAGTGACACACTCAGCAGGAAGGCTGCTCCAGTGCAGCCAGCTTCTCCAACGCTTGCAGTCCCCACATCATCTGCAATTCATACTTTGAAGCTTGCAGGCAGAGCTGCTACGTGGAATGTTGTCTGCCAAGACAGCACTTGACATAACATGCTTCCACGGACCAGGACTACAGGGCAGCAGGTAAGAGAGCTGCAAGCCCCAGACACCAGTAAGCCATTTTGGTCTACCATCTAACTGCTGCATCTTCTCCCTAGTCCATGAGCTCTATCAGATCCCTTCAGAGCATTTCTTACTGGGAAAACCCTCAATCCTGTAATCTTCAGTGTTTTTCTATTCTTTAAACCCACCCTATGCACCACTCTCCCTCTTTTCTCCACCTCACTCAAACTCCAGCTCAGCTGCAATGACGCAGCTACCTTTGGTCCCCAAGCAGAGGCCATCCATCCCTCCACTGGGATAGTGACATACGTGGGCTTTCTGCTCACTCTCCTCAACAACACAGCCCACCCCTAAAACACACTTCAGGGCAGCAACAGCTCCCCCAGCAGCCACAGTGGTGTCCCACAGGGATTCTTCTGCCCCAAGAACAGCTACGTTAGATGGGCAGGGGGAATCTGACAGCATTTTCCACACCAGTGCCTGGCAGAGCTTGCAGAGTTGAGATGCAGCTGTGCAAATGAGACCCCAGCAACCACCCCCTAGCCCCAGTGGTTCACCACAGGCGTGAAGAGCGGTATCAGGGACACAAAGCAGCCGACGCCACAGGGGAGCAGTTGGGTCATGCATCCATTTACAAGGTCATCGCCCTGTGCCTCTTTAAAGTCCTTCACTTTCGCCCGAGGCAAGTCAAGGTGACTTGGACAGACCATGCTGCTGTTGCTGCTCCTGCTCCTACTCATGCCCCCTGCTATCCCCTGCCTTTGCGCTATGAGCCCCTTGGAGCCAAAATCATCCTTCTCTGCTCTCTGGAAATGGCCCAGCAGAGTAACAGCCTGTGCCATAAATAACACCGGCAACGGGCAAGAGTAGAGCAGCCGTGGGTTCTGCAGGGACTGGAGCACCCCTGGCCAACCCATGCGCATGTTGTGAGATACGGGACTTGCCCCTGGGAAATACCTTCCAAGCATCCTCCCTGCCCACCACAGCGGAACCCTGCATGCCTGAGCTCAAAGCAGCGCCATCCCCAACCCCAGGTCTCTCCTTGAGTCCCAGCATGTTGCTTTTTAAATGTCAGCAGTAAAACCAGCTGCACAGAGGGAATAAAACGGAGGAGGAGGAGGGAGAGGGGGGAGAAAAGAGAAAGACGAAAGGGAGAAGAGACAGCTCTGCTAATAGCGAGTCAGCCAGAAGTCTCCGAATCCATTTGAAATGCGTAGGGCTTAATTTAACTTAATGGTTTTGTCAAACATTGGCACTCTGTTAAAAGCACAGGAGAGCTGGTAATCCAAATGCCAGTGGCTTTGCTTTAGCTAGTTGCAAGGAGGCTGCTGTTCAGGTTCCCAGATAGATCCATCTGGCTTCACGCAGGCAGCGAGCATGGCCCTGTCTACTGCAGTCACTCATTAGGGCAGCTCTGTATTTACTTAGCATTGGCAGCAGCCCGGGCTTTGCCCAGAACACAAAAACAAACACAGCCACTGCATTTCTGAGCTTGTACATGTCTTAGGGCAGCCCCAGGCTCCTCCTGAAAACACAGCTCAGTTAACGGAAGAGAGAGTTGCAACTTTCCCTCGGGAAGACACAATGAAATCTCTCACCTACGTGGACTTTGAACAGAAGTTGGAAAAATAAAAAAGGAAAAAGCAAACTCTTCGCTCACAGGCAGGCAGAGAAAGCCATGAGCTGAGCTGCAGAAGCTGGCTCCCCACCCAGCCCTGCTCTCCCTCCTCTCTGCAGCAGTGCTAGGTCAAGGGCCCCCATCAGCCCACATGAGATGGAATGGGGCTCAGCCCTTGGGGAAACCAGGCAGCACTAGCTCTGCTGCTGTCAAACCCTCCTCTAGAGGGAAAAGTAGAAATATTTAAGATGATCTTGCCATTTAAGATGATTTTCCCTCTGCAGACAGGAGACTGAGCCCAGCTTTACACACAGTATGGATACGACAGAAGGTGTTTAAGTCTCTTCACTTGCCCCGATGCTCTATTCTGGTAGCAGATGGGGAACCCAGGACACCTCACATGCCTCCCTGTGGTTTTATCCGCACTCTGGGGGCACCAGTGAGTGACCTGCAGCACCAGGCACTGTGATTTAAGCCACCAAGATACAGGCACAATGAGGAGAGAGACCAAAGAACTCTCCCCTCTTCAGCAACAACAGTCCGAAAAGGTCAAGCTGCTGATACAGTCTTGGGAGGAGGCAAAGACACTGCTTTTAACCTTACAGTTGTGTGCAGAACATCAGCCACAGACCTGTCACCTGCTCCCACATCCTCCCAGGCACCACAAACTGGAGTGACCAGAGACACTGGGAGCACAACTCTGCCTAGCCCCACGTGCTCCCAACAGCAGATCCCAGAAACCTTCCCTTCCCTTCCCCAAGGCACAATCTCCATTTTACAGCACATCTCTTAAAATTGTGCTCAACGCAGAGCACTATCCCTGCCATGAACCTCAGCTTGCAGGCTTTGGTCAAAGGGCCAGCATTAAAGGAAGCATTGCTGCCAATCCCAGCATCTTGGAATAGACCCAGAACAAAGGGCTACAGAAGGAAGAAAGCCCTAAACTCCACGGCCATGGGCATATGCCCGGCTCCACACAGTGCAGGTGGAAAAGGGGGTCCAGGAAAGCTCAGGGAAGGGGGTAGTGGAGGCTTTTGAGCCTCTGCATCCCCTTAAACCTCCCCCTCCATCCCGGGACCTGGATTCTTGTTTGATTTAAGACGCAAATGGGATCGAGTTTAAAGGTCTCAGCCTGGCCCTTGACTCCTTGGTGGGAGTCTTTCCACATCACAAAACCACCAGACAATTCAGCCTGATTGACAGCCTTTCAGGCAGAGAGGCCCGGGCCAGAGGGAGGAGAGGGGGCCGTGGGTCAGAGCTAAGGGGGGTGCGTCCAGAGCCACGCATGGGGCTGGGAGAGTAGGGGATATCTGCGAGCTGGGGACAATGCTCAAGGTTTATGCTTCCATAGGAAAAAGGTTTCTGGGGAAGAATGAGAAAGGCTAAGAGCATCCTTGGAGGATGCACTTTCACTTATTAGTGGCAAAAGCCAAACTGCAGATAGAACATACAAGGTAAAACAGACAGCTGGTATAATGCACTTTTCCCTAGGGTAAATGGATTGCTGTGTACACCAGAGAAAGCAAAGAACTGAGGACAAGGCTGGAGGGGGACCTGAGGCTCAGAGAGAGGCAAAAGCCGGGAGGGATCAGGGATGGGAAAGCAAGTGAGCAAAGCTCTCACTTTGTGACTCTGGGTTCAGTCATTTGGACTGCAGCAAAGGCTGAATGGCAGTGTGGAAGCACACACATGGGCATGTGCACCCTGTAACACGTTCTGCCTCGTGCCTCGTCCCTGCTCTTCAGTCACAGCAAAACCCACCCCAGGGAAGCCCATCAGCAAGTTTCCCCTGCAGCAACAGGCACAATACCCAGAACAGACAGTAGGAAAGATGAAACACTTCCTCATCTCCTCACAGCCCAGCTTAGGGGAGAGGAGCACAACCCATGGCTCACTCCAACAGGGAATGAACCAGGGCCAGCCCCCTCTGTGAGTCCTGCACAGTCCAGTCTTCAGATAAAGGTGGCCAGCCCCATTCCAAACCCACTTACATTGCTGGTTTTGGGAGAAGGTTCCTTTACAGGTTCTCTCACCTTCTCACCTCTTCTCTGCAGGCTGGGTCAAACCCATGTTCGCCAAACTCTCTGTTTCAAGAGGACACAACGCACCTCTGTGGTAAGCTGAGAGTCATCACTTGCAGAGATCAGGCCAGGGACTGTAAGAAGACCACAGATACTTGTCACACTATCTTGTTTATCCCCTCTTCTGCACACAGGAAACCCTTTCTCCTACCTTTTTTTTTTGTATCCTACTTTAAATAAAAGACAAACATTTTAAGCTGGTGCTTTAAAGCACAGCAACTGCCAGCCCATCTCCATGGCTTGCCAAGACAGCAATTCATCCTCCGGCTCTATTCTGCAATAGGTAAAGCCTCCCCCCCCCCTCACTTTTGTTCATCTCCCTGCTCTTTTGTCTGGCCCTGAAAGCGTTGATCACTCCTGCATGAGGAATGTGAAACTGATGTGATGTGATAGGAACAATGCTCCAGCCCTGCTCCTCAAAGCCACATCAAAGTCCCCATTTGCATGGCTTCCCCTTGCCTGCCTGTCCCCCTCTGCCCCCAGCCGTGCTCTGGCTGCTTCAGCGCCTTCATTGTCCTCCCAGCTTCAAGAAGCAGCCTTGGCCTCCTACTAGAAGGCGCTCAGTAGCCTCCCCATGCCTGTGGCTGCCTCCTCTCACCCATGGGAGATGGGACCCATGGGCAGCATCTGGGCGGCAGATGTAGCATCCACATGTAACACCACTACAGGTCTCTGTTAAGCCCGCTGCTGTCTGGTACTTGCTCCCAGATGGAAGCTTCTCTCCACTGCATTGCCAGGCTGGGGGATCTAGGCAAAGGGACAGAGAGGTGAGGAGGGCATGTAGTGACAGGACAAGGGGGAATGGCTTTAAGCTGAAAAAGGGGAGATTTAGAGTAGACATTAGGAATCTTCCCTATGAGGGTGATGAGGCCCTGGCATAGGCTGCCCAGAGAAGCTGTAGCTGCCCTATCCCTGGCATTGTTCAAGGCCAGGCTGGATGGGGCTTGGAGCAACCTGCTCTAGTGGGGGATGCCCCTGCCCATGGCCGGGGGCTGGAACTGGAAGAGCTTTAAGGTCCCTTCAAAGTCACACAATTGACACGACCTGGGAGCTGGACACCACCATCCCCTTAGCATCACCAGCCTACACAACACCCTCCAGCACTGACAGCAGCACGGAGCTCACTGAACGCTGCAAAAGCCACCAGAGCAGTGGGGCAAACACAGGTCCTGGTCCAGGCAGCCTCTTGCCAGGCTGCTGAGCTCAGGCATGCTGCCACCTGGGTAAAAACCCTGTAATGAGCAGTCACAACCCAGTGCTAAGAGGTGCCCATCTTAGAACATGCTTCATAAGACATCCAGCTTCTCCAGACCTCATCACCTCGAAGGGTTTAACAAAGGGCTAGCAAAGGAGGCTGCAGAGAGAAAGCAAACCCTCCAGTGAGCTACAGAGCCTCTGCCCAGTCCCACAGCAGCTGTGGCTCCATAGCAAGCCTGCATTGACATGACAGCAGCTGGACAGTGATACCTTTCCTGCTTCTCAAGGCACCTTCTGCCTCCACGTCCCCTAAGAGTCTCCCCCCAGATAAGCAAGCTCCATTTCCTTTCAGGATGCAGTCAGATGCCAGACAAGGGGATGCAGGAAGCACCCTGGCAGGGAAGGAGAAAGCCAGGCATTGATCAGGTCTCCCTGTGGGAAAGGGGTAGGTTGGCACAAGACGAGACCAGAAGAGAGCAGTGATGGGACCGCACAGAACCACACAGCACCAAGTTATGCTGGAAACAGGAGGAACACTGACGGCCCTGCAAGACTGAAGTGCTGCTGATACACCTCATAAGCTGAAGGATCTAATTTTTGGTGAAGAGGTAATACATTTAGCTTACCCTCAACACTGAGACCAGTGTAAGATTGATTCCCATCCCACTCTCATCCTGAAGTATGTGACTTCCATTTATCCTTAACACCAATCATTATGCTGAGCCACTGTGCCACTAACCAACACAGAAACAGCCAGCATCTGTCTGCAGAAGAAAAAGAGGCTTCCAGGTCCAGTCATTTCCAATACAGCAAGCAAGATGCAGCTAACAGAGGCTTTGAGCCCAAGCTCATCTCCAGTTTGCACCTCATCCAAAACATCAGTGATCCAGAGGGACTCCAGGTGTTTCGACTTCAAATGCACAGAAAATGCAAACCAACTGTCCAAGAGCCATTTCTGGATTATCAGCCCACAGATCAAAAGGCGCCATAGGTTACACTGTAGGACATACTGACATAATGCTAAACAGACACTTCTTTAGCATTTGCCAGGCCACCTGTACCCAGAAAGCTTCCCCAATATTGAGAGCCCCTGCCTCTTCCCTTTAGTTTTTCCCTGGTTACTGCAGCCCCCTCTTCAAGCCTCTCTGCTCTTCATCTCTATCTGGAGTTCAGCAGCCTGCCAAGGGATGCAGCACTGGCAACTGTTCCTGATTTATACTGATGGAGAATAACTTCCCTTTACAAAAGTAAATAAAGACACTACCAAGAGGCAGAGCACAGTATTTTTTATTAACGAGCATGCTTCTGCTTCATTGCTTACAGAGGAGGCAAGACAGTCAATGTGCAAGAACTAAGCCCACCTGCCTAATACTTCAGGTCAGATTTGCTATGCAAAAGCCCTGCATTGTGCATTAGACCTGGCCAATGTCACTCCTGGTTAGGGAAGAAGATGCTCTGCTGGAGGAATATGTTGGCTGTCATTAAGAAGGACATTTCAATCTGGCATTCAGTCTCTTCCCTGCCAAGCTGGTTTACTTTAGGATAACACCAGAAAGGCTGTTTTGCAGCTGTGCTCACACATTAACCAGAGCCCCCAGCAGCTCTGAGGCTGCTTTATCATGCTGGAGTTAGCACAGCATGCCCAGCTGCACTGCCCGCTACCCTGCTGTGAGCCTGCCTGGTCACCCACAGGGGATGAAGGCCAGAACCTGCTCTGTATCCCCAGGAGGTTCCCACCAATGCTGCTCTGTCACTCCCCTCCTCAGCTGGTCAGGGGGAAAAAATGAAAAGCTCATGGTTGAGGTAAGGACAGGGAGAGAACATTCACCAGCTGAACATTCACCAGTTACTGTCATGGGCAAAACAGGCTCAGCTCAGGGAAATCAATTTAATTTATTGCCAATCAAATCAGAGGAGGGGAATGAGAAATAAAACCAAGTCCTAAAAACACCTTCCTCACCCCTCCCTTCTTCCTGGGCTCAGCTTCACTCCTGATTTCTCTACCTCCATCCCTGTCAAGTAGAGCAGGGAGATGGAGAATGAGGACTGCGGTCAGTGTATCACACATTGTCTCTGCTGCTCCCTCCTGCTCAGTAGTCCCCTGTTACAGTGTGTGATGCCTCCCATGGGTGCAGCCCTTCAGGAACAGGCTGCTCCATCATGGGACCCTGCAGGGTCACAAGCCCTGCAGCAAACCTGCTCCAGCACAGGCTTGCCATGGGGTCAAAGCCTCCTTTAGGCATCCCCCTGCTAAAGTGTGTGTTTCACCATGGGCTGCCCCATGGGGCTGCAGGGAAATCTCTGCTCCAGCACTTGGAGCATTTCCTGCCCTCCTTCTGCACTGACCTTGCTGTCTGCAGAGCTGTTTCTTTCACATCCTCACTCCTTTCTCCAGCTGCAATTGCTACTGCACAGGTCCATTCCCCCCCAGACTTCTTAATTACATTATCTCAGAGGTTCTACCACTGCTGCTGGTGGTCTCGGCCTTGGCCAGCAGTGGGTTCATCTTGGATCCAACTGGTACTGATTCCATAAGACACAGGGGTAACTTCTAGCAGCCTCTCACAGAAGCCACCCCTATAGCCCCCATGCTACCAAGATCTTGCCACACAAATCCAATACATCTCTCCAGCCCAGGATGGGAGATGGCATCAGTGCTTTCTGGCAGATGTGGTGGTGCAACAAATAGCTTTTCTTAGGGAGATGAAAGCCTGCAATACACCAGGACAAGTGCCCTGCTCTCCTGTTGCTATCATTGAGATGTTGCTATCATTGAGATGTTGCAGAAGAGGTCACAGATAAGGTGCTGTATATCTCTCCAGTACTCCGTCTTCCTAGCCCTCCACTCAGATGTCAGCAGGGCAGGATAGGACCCACTTCATCAGAAGGGTTCCTGCTGGTGCTCCATCAAGAACAGGGAGAAAGTGCTTTGTGCCAGTAAGGGTGAAACACTGTGATCCTCCCGCAGCACTCACTGGGGAGTTAAATCCATCCCTGAAAGGTGGTGAAACACTGGCTAATCCCCTCCAGCAGCGCTGGGTACCACTCCTCCACTAGGGATGAGGGACCAGGAGATACCCGTCCCTTTCCCTTATTCCACTCTAGTGAGTCCCCCTAGCTCCTAGCCACCTCCATCAGCTGTGCTGACCACATGGAATGCTATGTCCAGAGGAAGGCCCCTCAGCTTGCCTTATACCAGCATGTAGTGGTGAACTTGATCTTAAAGGTCTTTTCCAACCTAGCTGGTTCTGTGATTCTATAGTGGCTTGCTAGAGCCCAGCAGTACCATTCAAGTAGATGCCAGACCGACACCCCTAGCCATTCGAGTGCATATATAGAGCTAAAAGGCAGCAAGGGAGTTAAACAGAGCTATGCCACCCACTGCTTTCAATTGACATTGGAGGCATACCACAGGTGAAAAAGACCTTGAATACAGCTACACAGATGTTGCTCCATAGCTTGCTAATTTTCTGTCCCTAATTCATTCCTGGTTTCTGCAAGATGCAGTCAATTCTTGACCAGCCACCACACTTGCATGTTTCTTTGCTTTCGATTCGGCCAGCAAAATCCATTTACCCTGCCTGTCTCATCCGGTTTCCATCAAGCCTGCTGAATTCTCCCTCAGTGAAATAAGCAAGTTTACTGTAACACCCTCTTTTGTACGAGCACAGCTAAAATGACAGCCTTTCTAGTGCCTGACTATTTCCCTTCACAGGAGTTAAACATTGCTTGTTTTCAGTTGTGAACTGTTCTGATTCCTTGAAGTGTATGGAAGCGCCAAAGGGGTCAATTTCACTGGGAAAGAAGGGTTCTAAAGAGAACATTTATTTACCTTGCAGTTTGCTATGAAGTTTAGGCTGGTAATTTACTAGCAAGGATACAGGGGTCTCTGGGTGAATGTGAAAAGGAAGAGATGCAGCTCAACACTTGCCTTGTCCAACACTGGGTATGAAAAGCCAGAGACCAAACTGTCCGTTGAAGGTTTCTGGTTGCAAAGCCCTGCCTGACGTGGTGGGCCCGGGGAAGCAGAGTAAAAGCCTCCCAGCTTGCACAGCTCATTGCCCAGAGCCGCATGCCACCTTCAGGCCTTGCAGAACATGGTCCCAGTCCTTTGCAGTGTGTGATTTCTACTGAAGTGCACCTCCTAAGGGTTTGCCAGACTAAGACTAGGGCAGGACATGGGGAATAGAAAACCCCAACCTGTTCCTGACACAGGAATTCCTTCTTGATTGCTTTTCTGGTGACACACACCCATGACAATGGGGCTACAAGACACCAGCACTATTGGCCCTGCGCTAAATGCTTCCCAATAAGTAGGATGTGAGTCAAAACAATTCAAAAACAGCTGTAGAATCAGGCCGAGCTGCTATCTGGAAGCACCGGAAAGACGCTATTAACTTCTGCTCCAAAGTAGCCACCAGCAGCCTCAGAGCAAAGGGGTTAAATTCCATAGGGATACACTCCAAAGGAGGAAACCAGGAGAGAGTTCTTCTCCCATCCCCACTCCTCCCAGAACAGGGCAACTGCACATCTGAAGCTGGGCAGCTGATGGGAACCCAGCATGGGGCACACTAAGCTCTGCATAAGGAAACCTGGTCCCTGTACTCCATTTGCAAACCTCTCGAAGCCTGATGCTTTCAGCACAGGAAATACCCAAAGTCCTTACACTTCAGGGCTTCACTCTCCCCCCTGCAGTAGCCTGCAGTTTTCATTCCTCATCCTTTCAGCTTATAGTTTCCTTACGCTCTTTTCACATCCTTGCTATATTTTTGGCAGCTCCTCAGGTTTCATTCTCTTTTCCAAGTTACATGAGATGAATATAAGACTTCTGCTGCTACTCCTCCCTCCTCATCAGCAGATGTAAATTGAAAGCAGAATTAAAGAGATTATTTGCAGCATCACTTGAAACAGCTTCAAGCCTCTTCCTGCCTTGTCATGTACTGTGAATTCTGACCCAGCAAGGCACTTTACATCTGGACATTGCCAAGTGTTTATCTACATCCTGTTAGGAGAGCCTGGGGGAAGAGCTCTCATCCTTATCAAAAATAAGATAATCTTGAGGCTTTGTGGAAAGCTTTTGGTTCCCACATCAAGTTTACTGCAGTTTCCTCCTGTGAAGGTCTTGTGACACCAAACAGTAGATATGACCGACTCACAGAAAAAACGTGAAACAACTCATTTATTTCTTTTTCCCCTTTCACGGAATTTGGGTAGGATGTTACGGGACCAACACAGGAAACTGAGATACTGCCTGCAGGGCCCTTGTGAGCTACAGCCTCCCACAGAGACCAGGGCTACAGTAAGCCAAGGAAAATCACTGCACACCAGCTTGCTGCCAGGACAAACAGCATTTTGTTGATTTCTGTATTTCCAGAAGCCAAACAACTGAGGACCTGCAGCTTTTCTTATTGCTATGCTTCGCTGCACCCATCCCCTCTGCAATCCTGTGTGTCAGGGAAGAGGCTGAGATGCCAGTTGCTCTGTATTCAGGACCTGATGTGCTGACATTAGTAGCCAGAAGCTCAGGGAGGTTGTCAGAGTGCAGTGCTATTTCTGAAGTCTTGTATGATGCTCAAAGTTACAGTCCCTACTGCTAAAACTCAGTTGGCACAAGCTAGTGGGCACAGAGATTGCAGGGCCCTGCCTGTCCCACAGCACCATTCACAACCTAAAGGGTTGCAAATGGATCCAGGCAAGACATGAAACTGAGCTCAAGTGTCCCAGGGAGGAAGGTCTTGGGGCAGAGCACCCAGTGGCCTGTGGGAAAAGAGCAGCAAGAAGGACTGAGCATGTGTCACAAGATATTCTACCCCAGCTGGTCACCGGAAAGGAGCTGGGAGCGATGAGGACAGAACACAAAGCCAACATCTCAACAACTGTCAGCTCAGAGTGCCAAGGCACGGCGAGAGCACATGTGCCATCACTACTACGTAAGACACCACATGCCTTAATCTCTCCCTGGGGAGAAAACCTCCTCCAGCCCAGACTGTTTGTGTATTCAGCTAATTTTGTTGCCTGACTTTCCACCTACTTGCTCAGCGGAAAACCGATACTCCCAAGTAATCATCACTATTTCATCCCTACCCTCAGATCAAGGCCACAGCATAAGCAAAACCCTGCTCTGTTGCATCAGCTGCAAAACCAGTGTCACAAGGGCAACTGGCTTCCCTTGCCATGTCCTCTTTGCTGAAGCTCCTTTCTCAGTCTGAGCACTGCGTACGCCAGCACAGCCATATAATGCAACCCACTTGTTGGCCTAAATGGGCCTCATATATCCTAAAATGCAGTTCCAAATCTCTCCTGTGGCTTCTACACACAAGTCAGGCTGTTCAAGTGCAGTGGTATAATTAAGGGGAAAAAATACCCTGCATACACCAGGGAGCATCCTGAGCAGTATGACCTTAGTATTAGCTCTTGCTAGAGCAAAATGAGACTATTCCTGGCTGCTGCTTTCAGTGCTGGTGTCCATGCTTGCAACAAAAAGAAGTTGTGGAAATGGAACAGCTTCCAAGAAGAATTAGGAGAATGAGTCGGGAACTGGAAGGCGTGCTGTGCAGCCATGGGCTCTGGTGCTCAAATGGTTCAACTAAGCCAAGAAACAATCAGGAGAGGACTTAATTGCCCCCTGCCAAAGTACGAGTGCAGGGAGATTTCTGCTGGCAGTGGGACACTTCTCTGGGGCTGCTCCAATTCCACAAAGTAAAGACAAAGGAGACAACTCAGCTTGTGGGTCACTGTAAGAAGGCAAACACACTAGCCTGGGCTGGGGAGTTTTATGCCCAGGACTCAGCTTCAGTTACAAGGCGCTCCACCTTTAAGCACCAAGCTGTCACAGAGGAGGGTAGATGAGCAGTGGAGATGCCTCCGTTCCCTTCCTACAGACCAGCCACACAGCAACACCATCTACTGACAGCCCACCCCGAGATGTCCCTCCACACCTTCGTTTCACTCTTCATGTCACATGCAAGACCTAGCAAAGGAGACAGCCCATAAGACAGCGAGGCCAATGGTCATTTGGAAGAAGAGAAGGCAGATTATGCTGGTTTTGAAATGCGAGTCAGTTATCCTCACTCGATCAGGAGGAGGATCAATTAGGACAGACCAGCAACCTTAAGAGGTCAGAACGGGCTCCCCATTTGCTTCTCCAGCACTTTGAAGCCTCGCTGTCTTTTCATTCCTGCTTCCATATTGAAACCATTTTCACTAGGGAAGACTTGCATCAAACACTGCTTTAAAACCCAGCTGCAACACTGAAGCCTGTTCTTCACTCCTCCCTCAAATTACAGCACTCACTTCAGCTTTAAAGTAAGGCTGCCCAGGATGCCTGCTTGAGCTAAGTAATAAATGGCACAGATCAGCCACTGCCAGACTGGGAATGTAATCCCATTTAAGAGCTGCATCCTAGAGTCAAGCTGCAAGAGAAACAGCAGAAACATCACACTGGAACAGGATGATGTTGCAGGGACAGGAACACCAGACTGGGAGCCCACCTTGTCCATCAGACTGGTATCACCCTGCACTGTCAACACTCCTGGCACCAAACCACCTTCTTTTTGTTTTTAAAGCAAAGGAACACCAGCTATTTGCATTCAATCACTAACTCCCCTAATGCCCTGAAGAGTATTTACTGAGGTTAGCCAAGCATTTGAGGTGCTTGCAAAGAACCTTTAAGCTTTCTTTAATAGCTGTTTCTGTATAGTCATCTTTTGTTCCCAGTCTCCTCCACACTTCTTTGGGCTTTTTTAATCTTGCGAGAGACAGGTACAAAAAGATGGTGAGGATCTCTGTCATTTCAGAAAAAGGAAATAAATTGGTGAGAAATCTATGCTATTTAATAGACCTATTGTCTCCCTTGTATTTTCTTCTCCCTGGTAGAACTGTGAAAAGCCTTTCTTCCTCCTTCCATCACCAGCTGGATGGGCTGAAATCATACAGCTCAGACACCTCCACACTGTAACTTAAAAGATTCATCCCGTTGTATTCAACAGGGTGCACCCTTCACACTCCTCTCTGGCATCCATCATCATCCTTGCAGACATTAGAAGTTTTTAATGTAGTGCCCACTCTTCCTAGTCTCCCCGGAAACCCATTATATGAGCATACTTCTGTTCTTCTCCATTTTATATCCCTCACTGCTGTATTCTGTCTCTTAAATTTCTTCCTTTCCTTGTTCTTTCCCCAATGCAATCCTCCAGGGCCACTTCACACTTCCCAGAGCCCAGCGCTTTTAAGTCCAGTTTCTACTTCAGTTTCCCCAAGTACTAAATCACTGACTTAAAAATGCATCCAGGCAAGGTATTCTGGGGATATGAAGCTACCTACAACCCCCCAGCAAGAATTCTCACTCTGGGATTTCTTACCCCATAACAGTCCTTCACTGCTTGACTACACAACTCCCATCACCTTCTCCTGAAGGCAACTAGAACCAACGCAAGCTCTTTGGTCCTCAGATCTCTGTCTATTCACAATGCCATCACCACAATAGCAGCATCACAGTACCACTACGTCAGCTGGGATGGTGCCAAGACCTCTTGTCCCCACCATCCGTTTGTGCTCTTGTCTCTGCAGCATGCCCACAGCCTCCAGCTGAGACAGCAGCTCCAACACGGAACACACAGCAAGAGCCCCTGCTTCTAAAGATTTACAGCCTACACAGGCACAGCAGGTGGGTAAAAAAACAGGCCTGGAGAGAGGGAAGCAACTATTTGCAGGCCATGAGCAGCCCATGCTGCGTGCTTCTTCTTCGCTGCTTGATGTGCTAACCTGCAATGATTTCTGCTGGAGGTTGGAGCAGCCAACCCAAGAAACCAAGCTCAAACATTGCTGCACAAGCATGGCTCTCAGGCGTCAGAGCAAAGGCATGTCTCATTAGGGAGGGAGGGAATCAGACTTGAAGCACTAGCCGAAGAAAAGTCTGGTTTGATTTTTGCGTGAACTCTACCCACCCTTCACTTTCGAGGGCACTTCTTCCCTTTGCCACAAGTATAACAAGCACAGATAATTGAAAGAAAACAACATTTCCCAGAGCACTTCTGATCAGTATAATCCATGCTCATTACGAGCTCTGAGACTCGTTCTAGTCTCCGCCAGCTCCAAGCAAACAGGGGAGAGTGGAGCACAGGGACAAGAGGCAGAGGAGCTGCTGAGAATGCTACAGACAAAACTGAGCCACATAACAGCTCCTGAGGGACCTGCAGCCAATGACGCATGAGCTTGTACTCAGGCCTGGACACAAACACCAAAAATCATCTGTGCAGCTCAAGTTGTCTCCTAGAGCTTATGCAGGAGAGTGAATTTAACCCAGCAGTGCTTGAGTATCAGGGGCATATCTCAACTCCCATCTGCCTATTGACTTGAATGGGTTTTGTCCTGCCATCCTCCATGTTGCCTCCTCACCTTTGCAGCAGTACCTTTCTGGTCAGTCTCAGAAGAAGATAACTTGGAAAAGAGAAGACGTTTTTCTTCCTCTTCAGTCATATTTTTGTTCTAAGCTTCAAGGTCCCTTTTTTGCATTGCATGAGCACAACTGAGCTCTTCTCTGCCATTAAGCTTTGGCTACTTCTATTCTGCTGCTATAGCTGGTTGGAGCATCCCAGGAGATGCCTGGATAGACATTCAGGGCCCAGGTCACTCACTGTCCCAGTCCCAGCGTCTCACAGCTCCCCTCTCACTTGGAGGATCTTCCAAAAGACATTGAGGGACATTTTACTAGCTTACTGCAAAAATACCCAGTGCTTATTAGGGCTAAGAAATGGGTAGACCAGGAGGCATTAGTAGACATGCAGAAAAAAGTAGCTAAGCAGGAAGACTTACAGGAAAACAACTTGTGTTGGCAGCACATTCCAGGTCCCTTTGTCCAGGAGAGAAGAAAAGATCATCCAGAAGATATGCTGCACAGAGCCCATATGCTAAAACAAGACAGCCCTTTTTTACAGCATTAGCTTCAATCAGGGAAGCAGCAGAGGTCTGGCCAACCTGGACACAGGGGCTGCTTATGAGAATATCCCAAGAAGTGAAGTTTTCCTCTGTCAGATGGTGGGATGCACAGGTCTGGAAACATCACACATTTCCAAGCCAGCTCCTGCAGCCCCCGTGCCAAATGCTAAGCTTTTGGGATGAGTAGAGGAAAGGGTGATGGGAAGCAGCGGTAACACACTGCAGCAGTACACCATCTTCCTTTCAAATAGCCTTGGTGCATGCTGAGCCAGGCTCCTGCTTGTTTAATATTCACCCTTACCCAGAAACCATCTCACACTCACTCAAGCCTCAGCTCCCTCCCCTTTTCAGCTCTTCTCGCTCCTATTTCCCCCCCTCCCCACTTCCATCAGGGTCAGGAAACTCTCTGGTTCAGCATCTTCCAAGCGTGATTTATACCTTCTTCAGCATGGTAAACTACAAGGTGCTGGAAAGGATCCAGGACTGCAGGAAGCAGGCCTGCCTTGGCAAAGACAACAGACAGAGGAAGAAACTGGATGGGAACTAAATGGGCTCTTCCTTCACCTAGCGCCCCTGCCCCTCTTCTTCCAAGGCTTGTGATTTATCTCTCTCCGGATCATCTCCGCAGGAACCAGGTCCATTACGGAAATTAAAATGAGCTATTGCCAGCAGCTGGCAAGATCAAACCCACAGCACGCCCGTCCCCTCCGAGCAGAGATGGCAGACACCACAGGGCTTGCAGCCAAGCTCATGGGAGCTAGTGCCAAGAGAAGCTCCTGCACTGCATCGCCATGGGCCACCAGCTTTGGAGTCTGCTGGCCAGTGGCAGAGCTCAGAGGACAGCTGGGATACCAGTCTGAATGTGGACTCCGGCACAGCCTGGATTCCACGAGCAGCCAAAGGCAAGCACAGAGTCTCTGTGCCACTGCATGAACACCTCTAAGGTGTTAGAGACTTCAGGATGCTTCGATCTTGAGGGACTGAGTTTGGTGGAGAGGGAGAAGAAAGCCCTTTCTCTTCTCTCCACAGCTTCCCCTACCAAAGAAATATCCCTCATATGAGGATGCCTGATCAAAGAAAGATTCGTCCTGGGAGTTTAATAACTATCGCAGGAAGGTGGCCGCTGCAGGTACCAATAGAAGATGTGACCAACCAAGAGATGCATCCCTGAAAGAAAGGCTTCAGCTTCACACGCACACAGTGAGCCACAGGCACTCAATTAGAGGCAGCTTGATGTCTCATTGACCTCAAACACAACAAGGACATTTTTGTCCCCCAGAAAAGTCTTTTTCCCCTCATGTACTTCCAAATGATAACTCAAGGGCATTCAATCCTGAAGTGGTTAGTGCTCCAAGCTGGTGACAGCTCTGGAGAAAGCACAGGAACAAATGCCTGTGGAAGCATATTAGAAGGGCTCCAATCTAGCAAGGCAGCAACAAACTCCTTTTGAGCAAGATGGGCTCAGTCAGGCATTACTGACTGACAGAGACAAACATAACCCATTCTAGGAGGAGAGGCTTTCCAGCTGCTGCTCTCCCTTCTTCACACCATGCAGCGCCATAATGCTCCCCAGACCAGCATTTCTCAACCCAGAACACTCAAGGCATCACAGAGCAGCCCCAACCCAGCTGCAAAGGCAAAACCTCATGCCCATACAGCAGCACTTGTGCACACAAGCAGCTATAGGAGTGAGATCTGCAAGCAGAGGAATGTTGCAACACTTCAAAACACAGCCAATAGATGTTTGCCAAAAGAGGAAAAGCGGTCCTTAGAAGACAAGGACTGCTGTCCTGAAGGCTCAATCTTCATGGCCACAGGAGGACTAGGAAAAAAAGAAACCTTATAGCCAGCGGGGCCTTAAAATTCCCACTGCTTCCCTGATGCAGCAAAGATGTGGGTGATGTACATGCGACTTAACAGTAAATCAAGGCGTCCTTATGCATTTGAGCACCAAAACAGGAACTCATTTCACCTGAGATTCTGCTGGCCTAAACTTTTGCATAACCAAACGTCATATGAGAAATCACCAGCTTTGGAAAAGAAATGGGCAATTGTTTTTTTTATCATTGCTGAAGACAATGAAGTTACCATCCAGATAGTCGCAGTGTTGTCATGCTGAAAATCAGATTAATCTATCTGATTAGACAAGGATTTGGAAACAAACAGGAGGGGAGATTTCTTTCTTTCTGTAGCATTTCAAAGAAACCTGCTTTGTGCTCTGTCACGAGATACCCTTTCGCCAGCCTGTCCTCCTTTCACCATAGGGCACCAAGCACTGTACCTGGGGCCAGAGACCTAATTCTTAACTGCCTCCAAAGTGTCCTGTTAAAAAGATCACAGTAATGTCTGCTGCACTGCCCACACAACAGCAATATCCTCCTGCAATTAACCCAGTAGAGCCCAGGGTAACACCAACCTTGACTGGATTTGAGCCATGACCTCCCTGTCCCCTTTCTGACCTGCAATACCCTGCTCCCTGCACTGCCATGATATTCTTGCTCCTGGGCACAGAGAACCTGCCAACACTGCTGATCAGCTCCCTGAAGACACACCTGGGCTGGCTAAGTGGACTGCAGGTAGCACTGGGTGGGCTTACCCATGTCTGTCTCCTAGGAGATGGAAGATGCTGATGAAACCTGGCAGCTTTGCATTTGAATGCCCTGTGGGGAACAACAGAAGGGAAAGAAAAAGTACCGCTTGGCAGGCGCCTGTTCCCCAGGGAAGAGCACTTGGGTCAGCAGATTCAGGGAGAGGGGTACAGTGGGGCTGTCCATCAGCTGCCAACAGCCCAGGCTCTTCGTTTTCCATCAGCAGGAATGCCTAGGCAGTCCTACACAAGCTCCTTGGGTACTCTGGACCAGCACCAAATGACAGTTCGCCCTTGTTCTCTCATCCTTGCCAGGCTCCTAACCATCTACTCCCTAAATAGCTCAGAGCATTTCAAATGGAGGAATGCAAGGAACAAGAGGATAAATAAATTTTCTCCTCTCCCTCGCCTGCCTATGGAGCATCTGTTGGTGAGAGCCTGCAAGTCAAACAGCATCCTTCAGTTCAAGACAACCTGAGCACTGTAATTTTTAAGTGACCCACAGTTGCAGGGTGGAGGTAGCTGATGCAGACCTGTATCTTAAGGAGGTTAAATTCTGTATTACACTTACCTGGAGGAAGCAGAAGAATCCCCCAAATGATTCGCAGCCAGCTGCAATAACAACGTGTGAGAGTTAATGGCATGCAGGGAACACTCTTTCCACTGGCTGCACTGTCAGCCCAGACCCTGCCTCACCCAAGGGAGCACAATCAGCAGGTGCTTGGATTTTTCCTGAAGAAAGAGCTACTGCCACTTAGCTTTTGGTTAATAGAGCATTTAGGTACAGTGCTGCCAGGGCTGCAATCCACCGCATCTGCAGGCTGGACCCTGTGAGGGTTATTCTAACCCCAATCACCAAGCAAGCCTGCCATAGTCTACACAAGGAGCAAGAGGATGCAAAGTTTTCTGCTTGCAGCGCAGTGGCACAGGCCTGTTGCAGCTGGGGAGCATGACCAAAATGCTCCCATCTGAATAAGCATCACTCCAACAAAGCACAATGAACACATGGTGCAGCTGGGAGATCCCAGCATCTTTCCTGCTGGTGTTTACCCCGTGGCCACAATGCAGTCCATCTCTGCTCGGCAAGTGTCCTTGCACAGCACTGCTCCAAGCAAGAGCCATGCCCTGCAGCTTAAGGGCAAGCAGATGATTGAAAGCCATACTTGCACTAGAAGCAGAGCAGGAAGGCTGCAAATCATGCTACAAATGCAATATGGGCCGCGCTATTCCAACTGGGAAGGCCTTTGACTTGCTTAAGTAGACTCGTTGCCTCCCAGGGACCTGCACACTGCCTTCAGATTACAGTTTATATGGAAGGAATGATCATCACCACCAGGAGAGCTTGCAAGAAGTGAAGGGTATGACAGGTCCCCCTTGTCTAGGTGTCACATTAACACGTGACTACAGTAATTAACAGTATCACCAGTGGATTAAGACTGGATGATCAATCTAGCGATCCTAGCCTCCTTCCATCCCCAGCACAACTTCTTGCAATACAAAAGTCAGCCCAATCCCTTTTCCTCCTGATCAAAAGGGGACTGCCAAGGGCTCACCAGAATGGGTGCTGTCAGTTTGCAGCTTTTCTTTTTTAATTTAAAGTTGCATGGAGAAATTTATGAGGCATTTTTCAGGCTGAGATGTTGACATTTTATTTGCCCAGTATGGGAGCCCTTAGTTGCTTTATTGCCAAAACATAATTGAACAAAGCTCCAAGAACAGAAAGAGACAGAGAAAATCTTGGTGAGATGCAGCTGTGGTGTGCCTCATGACTACAGCACAACAGCCCAACACTTACAAATGGGATCCCAGGAGCAATATACACCTGACTGCAGCCACTGCCTCCATGCAGAAACAGGATGATCTTTCAGCTGTCACACATCAGCACTGGAGGTGTGTAACTGGATGTCTATTGGCACGGTATGAAACATGTGCCTGGAGACACTTAACAAGGCATAACCAGGCAAATAAAGGATGCAGAGTGAGGACGGGGTGCACAGCATCATGCAAGACTCCTCATAGCATAGAGACTTGCTGGGGATATCTTGCTGCTGCAGGGCTGGAGACTTCGCACTGGTAATGTGTGAGGGTCCTGACAGCACTGAAGCCCCGACAGCAGGAGACGTAACAAGCCAGAGAACAGCAGGTCCCTCACTCAGGTCTAGCTCTTCACAAAAGCAGAGGGACTCAGGACTCCTGGTCAGAAGATGCTGCCGGAGATCAAACTTGCTTCCTTGAATCTATGCACTTGGACAAATTCACCGCAGAGGAGTTAAGAAAAAACCTCTTTACTTCTGGCTGAAGACATTTGAGCCATCGGCTGTCAAAGGCTGCAGCCTTAAAGTGCGTGCTCACCCCATTCTAATGCCTTTCTTTGCATGTCCACTACTGTCCACTGCCAGAGACAGGACCCCAGGTCATTTGGCTGTACTGATCAAGCCATTCTCAGGGAATAAGCCAGCCTGAAGCCTGCAGCAGGAAAGCACTGGGGCAGATATTTTGATTCCCATTTGCAAGGGCTTTTGACAGGAGCAAAGAAAGAACATTTTAAGCATTCCTTTCAGCCAGCATGCATCCCAGCCCATGAGACCCCTCCTAGGGCGAGGCACAAGAACAATCTTGCTTTCAAATCAAGGGCTCTTTTGTCACCCTGCTGCAAGCCATTTGACCTTCAGAGTCAGAAGCAAGCTCATATCACAAGTGGTTTGATGGGCCTGGGTTGGGAGCGAGTCCAGGCACTTGAGAAGGAGCGCAGCCCGGCTGCCAACCCCAGCATCTCAGCAGGGAGATCAACAGAACCCCAGCCTGAGAGCTCAGCTCTGGAAATGCTTGTTTCAGCTCAGCACATTTCCTCCAACGGCCAGACACAGAAGGTCACCCAGGCCAGCATTTCCATTTACAAGAATATCCTTGCCAAGAAAGAACAGACCCAAGCCAAGTTATGCCAGGGTGTCCAGAGGAGGTCCAAGCCTTTGAAATAGAAGCTAGCTTTCGTTTCATCAACAGCATCCTCACATGTCTTCAGTAACTCAATTCCCACTCAACCCCCTCTCCTTCCTTTGAGGACTGAGCCTGCAAACACCTCATTCATCTCCAGTGCTCCTTCCAATTGCCCATCTTGAAAATTAGCTCTTTTCCCTGCCTTTAATTATGGGGGTATTAATTACAGAGTGCAGCATTTCTGAATGACACACCGAGGAGACAAACACACACACAGGGCAAGAGCCTGCGTAGCTTCTGCCCCAGAATTCACCAGGTACCCTTATGTACAGCATTTTGAGCGCTGCTTGCTAGCGACAGCACAAGCTGCTCCCTGCATCAGATACCTCAATAAAATAAGAGTTGACAGAAGTTGTTATCACTGTAAGGTATCTTAGATATATCCAGAGATGGCTTTCCGCATGGACTGTGCATCCTGCTCTGAACCAAGGCAGGACCACAGCAGTCTTACAGCCAGCCTCCAAGATACTGCATCTTCTATCAATCCTGAGATGCTCAGACCATCTTGAACCAGCCAAAACTTTAAATGCATGCCTCAGATAACAGCATATTTGCACACAGGAGCTGCTCATTTGTGCAGAGTTAACAGCCCAGGCTTCGGGACAGGGCTCACTGGTGTTGCAATCACCCAGCTACCCTGATTTCCACACCCCAACCCCTGCCCTTAGCCTGGGGCCCCAACAGGATATGGGCTAGCACCAGTACAGCCAGTATTCCCCTTTGAGCCTACCCTGCAAATGACTGAAACCATGACAATAACAACAACAGTTTTTACAAGGAGGCAGAAACAAATCTGAGCATCAGCCACTAGACTAGGCAGAAGGAAGTCACTGCTACGTGGACACTGAAGAAAGCTCATCTTGAAGAGTGGCTGGGTCAGTGTGAGCAAGGCACACGCTGGCCTGTGTGCCAGCTTCTCCAGTAATGGTAAATGTGACAGATGCAGCATGTTTATGCAGCAGAACCGCCACGCTCGCTCCCAGAGAGCCCTGTCAGCGTGTTTGCAGGCAGGCACACACTTCAGGTCCGTGCAAGCAGCCGTTTCCAGCCACCGAGGTGTTACAATACACATTTAATTCAATTAGGAAGGAAAAAAACAAATATTAGGGCACACTGCCTGTGATTAAGGAGAATTTCTTTCCCAACATGCTGGCAAGATGCCTGCAATTAGCAAGCCCTTGATTCTCTAAATTCCCCAGAGATCACCAGCACCTGATACCAGCATGTCCTTAGGTCTTTCATAACGCAGAAACCCCTCTCCATTTCAGCACTGGTGAGACTTTTCACACCTTGGGGCTCAGAAACACTTGAACCTCGGACACCGTGATCCTAGTTTCACAGGTCACACCAAATCCGCGGTGTAATTGGCAGCGCAGGTGGGCTGTGGCTGATACAAGCCAGGGCAAAAGCACTCATTAAAAGCAGCAAAGCGAGGCCACGCTCAGCCTGATGGAAGGAAAACTGCTTCCCACACCAGCTCTGCCAAGCCAGCCACCAGGAGGACTACAAACGCAAGAGCTAAAGCAGCCCTTCTGCTAATAAGATTCCCCAGAAACGGGAAACATTGGCCAAAGTGGCTGCATAAAGGCAGGGCAGGAGGCTGGGGAGAGCCAGATGGCTTTTCCCAGCAAACAACCCCAGCTGCCACAGGGTTAAATGAATGCATGAAGCTATTAAAGAGGGTGGAAATGTTTTAACATGGTTGAGTGAAATTCCTCACACTTTTAAGTCGACAAGGAACCCCATTGGGGCTTAATAGGCTAACACAACCCATCGCATTACAGGTCATTAACACACATAGGAGCCTTGGCAAGAGGGGCAATTACGGTTCCCTGCTCACCTCCGCCAGAGGGACTCCCACCCCAGCTTTGGATTCCACAGATGGGAGAAGAGGGATGCAGGAAGGGGCCATCCCCTCCTTTGCCCCCTGTGCCTTCTCCACCTGGAAATGAGCAAACAGCAAGAGCTTTCAACAGGTTGAGTTTTCATCAGGTTGAAGGAGCAGAAAACTGGTCCCCAGGGCAAGGTGCAATGCAGAAAGCTCCCAACCAAACCTCCTCTGCTGAAGGGCATTGCTTCTCCCTATTTTCCATTCTCCCTATATCCCTGTATCCAGATCAAGGGCAGAGGAGCCACTGTCTGTCACGCATCTGGCAGCAAGAACAAAGAGATACCCACAAAGCATCTGTCCTAGGGAAACAGTAGCTGCTCCTCAGAGGCTACATTGCAGTGCTGGAATAACCGCAGCCTTCAATTTCTGCCCTATGAAGTACAGTATTTATTTCCAGCCTAGAAAAAAGGTTAAGCCTCCTCAGGAACTTAAGAATAGGTATATACCAGTTATTTTCCACTAGTAAGAAAAGAGTAACAAAAGCTCAGCTAGGAGAAGGGTCAAGGGGAAAAGCAGAAAAGACTCACTGCATTATCCCTTGAACTATCAGGTTAGAGCAACATGCCCTGCTCTCCTTCAGAAGTCCCCAAGGAAGGCAGCCACAACTCTCAGCACAGTAGAGTGGGAGCCCTGTTACTGCAGGCCTGGAGCTACAAATAGGAGAGAAGTGGCTCACAAGAGTGGCTGCTGGCTTCTCCCACACTCACAGTTTGACACAGACAGCTCTGGAAGGGTCTGAAATACTGATCTGCTAAACAGAGTCTACAAATTCAGAAGTAAGACCAATTCAAAGTGTCAATGCCTTGACCAGGCCAGAGCAGAGAACAAGCTGGGAAGAGGTCTGGGTGACTGACTTAGGTGGGGAAGAGAAACCATCCCTGAAGGAGGATCCCTGGAGCATACAAGTGAAGAAAAATCCTATGTGAAGAGTACATGAAGAGTGCAGACAGTCTTGGACAGGATGATTTGGCAAGTTGGATTTTACTCTAATGGAGCGGCTATTTGCTTTTTCTTCCCTTCCATAGGAGGGTCCAAAGTCCGCATAGAAAATATAATAAGGAGCAAGCCCCAGGGCTCTTCCTCCCTCAAGTGCATCTTCACTTGGATATCCAGCCCTGTCCACAATCCAAACATCCCCATCTCTCACAACACATGCAGCCCATCAGGGTTTTGGTCTTTCACAGTCCAGACTTCATGTTTTGGCCTGTCTCAAGAATGGGCTATGGTCATTGTAACAGCACCATTCACCATGGACAGTAAAGTGACTCCGGCTTTGCATCAGTCCAGCCAGCACTCAGCTCCAGCCCTTTCCCCTCTGGTATAAAACCATCAGCCAGATACCAAGGAGACCCTACTCACAGCCCTTTGGTGGCCCTACTTTTGCCTTGCTTGCATAAGAATCACTGCCCAACAAGCAGCAGAGCCAGGTGCTGCAGTATCGCTCAAGGAGCACAGAACACTTCCCCTCTTGATCTGCGACGCATTTGTTTTGTGTTCCAGGCAGTGGCAGGTCTTATTTGTAAGATCATGAAACAGTGTGAAGCCTTACACGAACACGCCAATTAGATGCTCCAAGCCCTGCGCTCAGCAGAAGGTCAAGAGCATGCCGTGCCGTCTTGCCGGCGCTCTGCCACACGCTCCCTGCGTCAATCAGGCTCCTCCGATGCGGTGTCTTCTGAGGAGGGCTTACAACAGCATCCACAGCTTTGCTTTTATGGTGTAAGAGGAAACTGGGAGTGGGGGGAGAAATAAGAGTTGATTTTTTCTTAGCGTGGTTTTGTTTTAAACAGGCAGGCCAGACGTATAACAGCTTCCCAACTTCGAGCTGTTTTGATCCAGCCAGCCCCCTCTCTGCTGAGTTCTGGCAGGAGACAGGCACAAAACACCAATTAAAGACAAGTTATGCTTTTTCTGTCAAGCAAAAAAGAAAAGGGGGGGGGGGGGGGAAGGGGAGAAACTACGGGGGAGGGAAATAAACCCTCGGGTCATTTTGCTTTCAAACCAAGCCGTCACGCCGGCGCCCCCCCTTCCCATCTCCTGCCGAGGAAGCGCAAGGGAGCACCTATGTGCCTGCTGCGTAAGCATGGCATTAGTCATCAGACCACACCATCAGTCACTTGGCACATCAGGCCAAGCCATGCCCTCGCTTTCCCTCGGGCATCCATCAAAACCTGTGACAGGCAACAAGAGTGGCAGATTCCTAGTGGAGATTACGCGGATGAGCACAAGCTCCACCAGCTCCACTGATGAGAATGCCCACTTAGGGGCAATCAGGCTGGGGAAAAGTCAAACTGAAGAGAAGCACAGGCTCATCTGGCCACATCAGCAGCTCACTTTTTCCGTGGCAGAGACACGCACAGCTGGCACAAGCATGCAAACTCTGCCTATTCTGCCATGGAGGTTACTGGGGTTGAAGGCTCCTTACACAGCCAGCAGCCCCCCTGGCTTGAATCTGGGCTCAGGAGAGCAAACTGAGAGCTTCCCCCATATATTCGAGACCACTGCTTGGTTCAGGGCAATGTTACGTGCCTTGTCAACACACTGCTGAGGAACCGCAGCACCCAGCATAGACACAGCAAGCTCTCCATCACTTTGGGCAGTAACAGCTCTGAACCTATCCTGAGCATCCGCAAGCCCTGACCAGATCTCCCCTAGCAAGCATCAGTCTTGCAGCCGGTCAGATTATAAGATCACAAAGATCCCTCCAGGCTTTATTTTTGCATGCGACTGAGGAAGATAGATAGCAAGCACAGCCACTTCTAGATTGGAATATGTCAGACGTTTTAGCAGGGCATGAGCACCACCCCCAGCTTTAATATCCGATTTGATTCCTTAGCAAAGCCCCCTTTGCAAAGCCCCTTGGTACTGCTGAGAGAATCAGCTTCACTTCCATACTTTTCCTTCCAGGTCTCTCTGAAAGCAATGGTGAACTACAGCAGCAAAGTCACCCCGGGACCTAATGCACGTTCTCATATTAACAGCGTGGCACTTATGCTGGGCTGTCCACTCCCAAGGAGGGATACTATTAGCAAGGAGCAATGCACAGCCTGGTCTTCTGGGCTGGATCCATCCCATAATTAGCACGGATGAGGAGGGAAGAACATCTCTTCCTCGGTTAGGTCTGCCTGGGCTGGTGGCATGCACTCCCAGCTTGCTAGTGAGTGCCCTGCTTATTAGCATGGGGTCACTCAACCGCAGCAGGGCACGAGCACCACTTGGTTATTGCAACACCACTCACGTCCACTGCCGTGGAAGTGTTGAATTTCCTTTAAGAGCTCTGAAGGCTTGAATTTAAGGGAGGAAAAAAAAATTCCTCACAAAGAATTGCAGGATCTCTGTAAACATACCAGAGGAAAAAAGAAAGTGAATCTTTGAGCCTCCTGACCTTGACAATGTCCTTATAATTACAAGACTATTTATTTTCAGTTAAATCCCAACTATTGAACAGGCAGTCAAGTTGTTTTTTTGTTAGCAGGTGATTATCCTGCCCAACTAATCTAATGAAAATTATCAGGAGGCTGCTGACCTCCTGCTACACGCACTAAATAATACACAAAGCTTCAGGATCAGACAGGCAAATCATAACCCTGCCTTATCTTAATCACTTTCTGTACAGCTCCAGGCTTGCTCCACTCATGTTTGGCCGTGTTAGCCAAATGCTGTCTCAGTGGAAACCACAGCAGAGACAGGCCTGACAATTGCACAGCAAAAAGTTACCCCTGTAAGATTTATTCTTGTGGAAGCCAAGAGCTGCAGTAGCAGATATATTTAGTCTCTAAGATGTTGTCTGGCTCCTGAGCTTGTAATGTGAGGTGATGGTCCCCTGGCACGGGGCTTTGGGGAAAAGCAGCATTGTCCTGCTACTTTGATGAAGCATAACAAGGAAGGCAAGGTCTAAAAAAAGGGGTGCACAAAGGGGCTCATTGGTCCAGATGGGAAAAGCCACCCTTTCCACGCCATCCTCTCTACTCCCACCTTGTTTCTGGCTCCTCCTGCAAACAGGGCTGTCCATCTCCTGTGAAGGTGCCACAACACAGCCAACTGCATGAGAACTGGGGCAAAGCAAGAGGACCCAGCATTGGGGATGCTCTGTCTCCAGCTGAGGGCACACTGTGGGGCAAGGGGATCTGCAGCAATCCTGTCCCACTTACTGCAATCTCCCTATCCTTCAGGAGAGACAAACAAAAGCAGCAGCTGGAAGAGATAAAAAACATAACTAGCAATTCAGGAGGCAGGACCTTCACAAGGAGCCACAAAAGAAAGTTATCACACACTTGTGCTTGAGCAGCACACACACCATGAGGAATAGATTGCATAGGGGTCACTTCAAGCCTAAAATAGGTTTCCACTTGGGAAGCTACTGAGAACTGTGGAGAAACACTTCTAAAGGACAAGCGATTTCTATGTTCCCCCTTCCCTACATGAAACACCAGGCACAACACCACAGAGAAAATACCTCTCTTACCCAGCCTGGCCTTACCCTGAAACACCCATTGTTTCTTGGTGCTTCAGACCCCCCGAGTACTGGAGCTCAAGCTTACCATCAATCACTGCTGCAGTTAGGAACATCACCTTGCAGACCTTGCAAACCATGCCAGCCACAGCAGCCTGCTCCTGCCCCGCAGCCCTTCCTTTCCTCTTCCCACCCCCAAAACACCTGATTTACCCTCCGACCCTGACTACAATGGGATTTGAGTTGCTCTTCTCTAGTTGGGGAGGTGCTAAGCAAGACACAGGCAGGCAGGATTTCTCGTCTTTTAAATGGCCAATTTCTCCCCTCTTACAACTTTCTAGAACAAAAGGGTCAAGCAGCCTCCTCTAAAGTGAGCAGAAACAAAGACCAAGGTAGGTTCAGGTGTAATAGAAGAGGAAGCAAGAGAAATCATAGAAAGACAGGCAGGAAGTAGCACAAGATTCAGCTTTGGGAAAATACCAGCTAACACATGCAAGGAAAATGATCCGCAGCAAGGATATTTAAAGGGAAGCAGAAATCTGGGAAAAATTAATGTCCACAGCAGCAATTGTGGAGGGACAGTGAGTAGGCAGGGCTTTGAAATTGAGCACTACCAAGCCAGGGGCTCTACCTAGGGCAGATCTCACCTCTGAAGAAGGGAGGAGGTGCTGCCCTGCTACTCTGTGGACATGGCTGTGCCCGTGGGTGTCTTCAGAGAGATGAGCCTAAGCCCTAGGAAGCCTGGTCACACCATCTGGGCACAGTATGGCTAAAAGGGTTAACCAGTCCTTTGTTTTCCTCCCCTCTTTTCAGTTTTTGAAAGCTGTCTGTTGCTGAGGCACCCCAGCTACTTCTGGAAGAAGTTAGAATGGTAGTTAAATTCCTCTACCTCCTAGCCTGGGTGACAGGAGCAACCTCAGGCTTCTGGTCATTGAAGCCAACACTGTAATTGCTCGTGTCACAGCCTTGCTCCATCCTCTGCACTTAAAAGCCAAGATGCAGGTCAGCTCATGTCTCTCCCATCTAGCAGCTGCTTGGTGTCCTCCACGGGCATGGTAATGAGTGCCAGGGTTGCAAGAGGGCCACTTTCCAGGTTGAACTGGCATCACCCTACTGAGTTATGTGGTATGCTCTGCACTGGAAAATGGTGTGCAGGGACAGCTGAGACAGCTCCCAGCAGACACCATGCAGTGCCTGGTGGATGTAAAGTCAGAAGTGAGAGCCTGGCAAAAACCAGTAAGTTACAGCTGTCTCAGGATTAGCTCTATCATCAGGCCTGCTCAAGGAGGATGTTTGTACAAGAGGAAGGGATGGATTTAAAACCATACTGCACAAAGCCCTCAAAAATGCCTGAAGACTAAAGCTGGAGCTGTCTGCTGGTGTTGGAACCAAGGCATGGCTCCAGCTCCAGTGTGTGCAGCCATCCTTGGCTCTCTGTATGAGCTGCTCTAGAGCAGAGGTGGTACCATCCTCTTCTCATGCCTGGAAACAGGCTCTGAGCCCAGCTCACATGCTGGGAGAATGCTGTGACTGCCTGCAAGGGACTACGACACACCAGAGCTTGCAAATGCATGTTCTGGGGAGGTTTCTGTTCTCCACAAGCTCATTTCCAGCTGGAGACATGTGTCTGTGCTTGTCCCCAAGGCAGACAGCAGCAATAGAGGCATCCTCTTGGTGCCAGCAGAGCATGGCAAAGCGTTAGTGACAGCCTCCGGGGATATGAGAGCAATTTACTCACCACACACAGACAAGAGCTTGCCTTCCTTGCTGAAATCCAGCAGGAGAGCCACTGATTAGTGTCACTCATCCTGGTTGTCTTAAGGCAGGCACCCAGCCTGCTGAGACTCTGCTGAGGACCCACCAGCTCATTGCATGCACTGCTCACCACTACGACCTGGGTCAGATGGAGGCCTGAGGAGGAGGAAGGGATTGCATGCAAGTCCCTACCATTGCCCTCCCCATCCCAGCACCTCTTTTCCAGTGCAAGCCATGGCTCCGTCTGCTGCTTTTGAACACCCATTGCCAGCTGATTCCAGCATGGCCTGAGCAACAGGGAAAAGTGAAGCTAAAATCTGTTTCTCTTCACATATTCACTAGCAGAGCTGTTGCTCCAGCCCCCTCGTGTTACTGCCAGCAACAGCAGAGGCAGGAGGAACCCAGCTGGACTCCTCCAAGGCAGGGATGAAGCAGGGTGAGCTGTTGCAGGGCCAGCACTTAGGAGAAAAGCATCTTCAGCTTGACAACTCAGCAAATTTGATCAGGAACTGGCAAGAGAGAAAAAATGTAAAGCCTTTAAATGTCATCTCAGGGTTTGGCAGCGAGAAGAGCTAAAGACAGAGACAGATAAGCACACACTGCTGTGCAGAGTACCAGACGCCCTGCTTTGGTCTATGCAGAGTATTTACTAATGTGTCCCACAGCTGGCATGAGCTGTGAGCAACTCAAGAAATCTGGTTTTCTGCCACCAGCTCTGCTTTGGGTCCTCAAGGAAATCCCAAACCATCCCAGGTTTCAGTTTCCCCTCTTTGCAGGCAATGATCCTTCCCTGCAACCCCATGTGGTGACAAGGTTAAAGGCTGACCCTGGTGACTTACTATAGCAAGCAGCCTTGGGGAGCCCTCCCAGCCTAAATGCAGATGTGCAGTAAGCTAAACCTCTTGCTTAGGTCCTAGACCCAAAGTCTGGTCAGACCACCCCCAATTCCTTGTTGTAAGAGGGAAAGTCAAAGTCATCAACCCATTTCCTTTGCCATTGACACCTGTGACCTGGGCAAGTCACATAGTCGTCTTCTTCCTCCATCTACTAGCTCTGGGGAGACAACAATCCCATCAGTGCACAACTGGTTCTCCTCTGTGCATAAAGCAGCCCTACTTGGAAAAAACCCAGCATCGCTGGCCTGACTGCAGGTGAATACGTGCCAAAACTACAAACACAAATATCACATGCCTTTGAAGTCAAGGACCCACCATGACTGTTGGAGAAGTTTCTCTTCATCCTTGCTTTCAGAGGAGCAAGCTAGGGTGAACCTGATGTCTCTGATCAAAAAAAAAGAGGGCTGGGATGCAGCAGATGTGTCTATACTTCAAAAAGCACTGTGCAGAGTGGGGATATGGAGCACTCCCAGTCCTTGTCCCATCTAAACAAGCCAAAAGAACTTGGTGTGTTTCAGCATTCATAGAATCATAGAAACAAACAATCATAGAATCAAGTAGGTTGGAAGAGAGCTTTAAGATTATTGAGTCCAGCCCTTCCCTCAGCATTGCTCTGAGAGGTCAACAAGCACCAAACTAGAGCCCAGCAAGCAGGGTGTGTGGATGGGACATGGCTGATGGCAGCTTGCTGGACATCTAAAGGATAGATAATCCCCAGGAAATCCCCACTGGGAGTCCCCAGGTACATGCTTACAATGTCCTGCGACAATCTGGTTTCACAGAGCTCAGACTGCACCTTTTGCTGGCAAAATAACTCAAATTGCAGCCAAAACCGGAGAGCCTCCAGTATGTTCTGATAGCTGGGACATAACAGAGATGTCCTATCAAAAAGAACAAGGGGTTTCTGCTAGGTGGCATAGCAGATCCATGGCGCAGCCAAAAACACTATCCAGCCACTGTGCTCCCTCCGGCACAGATTTCAGTATTACCCAGTGCTCTGTGCCCCGTCACAGTATTTTCATGCACAAAACAAAACTAGACTTGCCAACATACCCAATGGGCCTGTCAAACTAATCACGTTACGAGGGCTGGAAACACACCAGCAGCAAGAGCTGGCCCCTGCTCCAGAGCCCTTGCAGAAATCACGCATCCAGGAGACGGAAAAGCCTTTGTCGTTCCCGGAACCAGGTCAATAAAAGCAGAGACGACTCCATCCAGAGAGAGAGACTCTTTTTTTACATGAAATCACAAGAAAGAGCAGTTTCAGCTCCCTCAGCTGCAAATAGGTGGGCAGGCACAAGCAGCCTGCATGGAAACATGTCTGTACAACACATGTGGGGAACCAGCCGCCCCACACATGTCCAGGGTCTGGGGTGAGAGGAAACTGCTCCTATCCACAGCGCAGCAGAGCCGTGAAGAGCGGCGGCCGCTGTTTGCTGCAACTTCCCTCCCTCCCACCCCTTCCCTTTCCAGACGGGTTCCCAAATCAAACAGCCTTCCACCAATACAAGCATTTAGCGTGCCGGGGACAGACAACAGGCGAGACAAGGAATATCAAAGCTGAGCAATCCCAGGTGGCTTGGAAGGGCCTCATATTCATGCAGTGATGATAATCCACCCTTTTGGGAGCAAAACCACCCCGAATACGCTTTGTCCAGGTGCCTCTGGAACAAAACTGCCCCCTCCCCAAACCCGCAGTTATTTGTGGGTGCACCTTTGCCTTAACAGTGTTATTTCTAGAGCTTTTTTCTAAGTGAGAAGCCCAGAGGACTGACAGAGATTTTTTGATTGAATTTAGAGCAGCAGCAGCCTTTTGTTCCCTCTCCTTCTTTTAATGTATTTATTTTTTAAGCCCTTAGTTCTGATGCACAGGGGAGGATAAATTACATATTGGCAAAGTTTGGCACAGGCTGCCTGCTCTTTATATCTGAAAGCCATGCTCTATCCACAGGAGAGGATGTGTCCTCATTATCACCAGCATTTTTTAGGCCATGGACAAAAGAACCACGGCGCAGAAAGTGTACCTATAATCCAAATAGGAGCAAAGTTGTTTTATAACATGTAATACTGTTTAATTTCACAAGTGAATGCTTGTGCTTGGCCCCAGGAACCCCAGCCCAGACAGGCAAGCAGCAGCAGCAGATCCCTCCTTCTTCATTGATCAGCTTGAAGAGCTCCAGCGAAGGGAGCTTTACACTTCTCACAGATTATCCCATACAGCGTGCAGTAGCTGCTGTGCCTGCATGGGATTTGGGCAGGGATCAGCCTAACTTGTGCTGCTGGGCACTTAGAAAGCACACAGCCTTGATGGTCACTTTGAAAGAAGCTATTTCTGGAGCAAAGAAGATGTTGTGGTCAAAACCCAGCTGCCTTCTCTACCTCCCCATCCATCACCTGTAACATGGCACCCCAAAACGCAGTGTCTCTCCCCTGCACCACTGGGAAGCCGTGGCAATAGCATGGAGCTGGGTGGCTCAGCCCCACATGGCAATGGCAAGTTACTATACCCAGTTTCCAGGTCATTCTCACCCATGCTCCAGAGACTGAAAAAGCCACCAGAGACCACGAGAAGTATGAAAATACTAGGCTGCAACTTTGTGAACAAAATGCATTCACTGGCTTAACACCCACATAATTGCAAGCAGGTGGCATCCCTTGATAGCTGCTAGCAGAGGAATGTGCCTAGCTGTGTGCTTACTTTGGGGGAGTTTGTGACACTACCTACAAAAGCAAAACTGTCCACTAGTCTCTCTGCAATTGGCCCTGCCTTGCCCCCAGGATTTCCTTCTCTTTGAATCAAAACTATCTTGCTCCTCCCAAGGAGATCTGAGCCATTCAATGCTATTCCCAGGGCTGAGCATTTGACTCAGGAGATATTTGTGTGCCAAGAGGCTGGATTCAAACCCTCCTGATAATTCAGATTGCTCTGACAGTGTTGGGGACTTCATCCGTAATGGAGGAATGGGTGTTTTTGATGTATAGTTGTCATTCCCATCGTCAGTGAGTGATGCTGGGAATGACAGCAGGCCCTGCTCTCCATGCTCATCCACCAGCCAACTCCCCGACTCCACCTGGCTCCTACTGGCTCTTAGCACCACTGGTGGGAATGGGAAACACATACTGTCCTCTCCTCACAGGGCAGAGTGAACTGACCAGGAAATACCAATTGGTCCAATGGATAAAAAACGCGGAGTGAGAGCAGCCCCGGAGCAGCCTCTAGTCCCTTCTGTCAGAGGGGAACCAAGCACTCACCACCAGGGCCAGAAAGGTTCAGGCTGCAAGTCACTTCCAGCATCAGATCAAAGCCTTTCCAACAGCCTTTTCCTCTTATCCATTTCTTGTGCTGCTTTCCCCATCAGTTCCCCTCTCACAGGGTATGTTGCACAGTATTTAAATGCAACCAGGTCTGGGCAAGCCAGATTTCAGTTGATCCCATGGTGTCCCCTCTTTAAGGCAGGGCTAAAAGAGGGGTCACAATCCCTCCACTAGCTGCTGCAAACACAACTGCGACTGCAGTACAGCATCATTTATTGCAAACCCTTACAGCATTCCTTCTCCAGCCTCCCCAGAGAGGGGAGCAGCAGAAAGTGGTCCCCCTGGGGAGAAGAGAGAGATTTACCACATAATGGGCACCAGTATTAATTCTTCTAACTGCTGCAGTTTTCCTTTCGTTCTGCAACTTTATAAACATCACTCACTGATGGCAGCATCCCCAGAGGGCATCACAAGTTACCTAAGGGAAGGCAACCTCTTCCAGCGCCAGCATCCAGACAGCCTCTGAGACAAAGCGCGGCAGCCACACTGCCCAGACAGCTTACAGCCACATCACCGGATCAGTGGTGCCTCAGGAGGGCTTCGATGACATCTTTAGGGTGTCACGGCCAATTAGAGCCCTGACTATACCCTCTAATTAGGTAACACCTTCAGACAAATCATCCTTTCCACTTTAGACCATGTCACGCCTTCGATATGATCCTTAATTGACTTAAAAGTAGACTCGGCACTTCTTCCTGGACCTCCTTCCACTTCACGAGGCTTTTCAAAACAAACAAACCCCTGGTCCTCATCCCTAGCTCAGAAACCAGCTGGGGAAAAGCCCTTCCATCCATTCACACAGGAACGCACCCGCATGGCTCGAAACAAACCCTTCATCAAAGGTACAAAGCAAACGCACTGACACAGTGGCATCGTCCTCCTCTGATCTCTCATTTCTAGCCATCCTAGTGTTACTTTCAACAACAGTCAGCAAAGCCTTTTCTAGGAGAACAGGAGCATTTGCAATGCATTAACGTCCTACTAAAAACATTGCCTGGGGGCTTGTGAGGAAAGTGGTGCTTCAGCATAGGAGCCTGATATCTGGCAACAGAAGGCACTAAAAAACCCCTAACCATTTAGAAATTAATATGCCAGGATGCTATCAAGTCTCAACATTTCAATCCAGAAGCTTGATCTCTGTTTTCATTAAGCAGTGAATAAACTGAAACGATCCGAATGTTTTCAGTCTCCCACTAGCACAAAATTTTAAATAGACAGGCAAAAAATACCCCACTATCATAACTGCAAACATGCTGAACAGAAACTATCAAAATTCATAGAATATAAATATTGGGTCCTTCCAAGCCTGCTATGAGAACAATGTCTCTTTATTTGCTTTTCATGAGGTTTTTGTAACAAGAGATAAAGACTGCAGTATACAGTATTTTAATATACATGCATGCATTCACATATGGAATAATAGATTTTAAGGGCAGAAGACAATATTACCACTGAATGTATGCAGAAATGCATAAACACACCTTCAAAAACATATTCTTTGCACCCTACTCAGATATATACACAGACTCGTATGTACGATATATGTATTTACACACACCTCCACCAGGTTTCAGATCGATCAGAACCATTATTAAATTGGACTCTGTAAAGTTTTTGCTGCTTTGGGAAAACATGACCCTGAGGAGACATCACATGTGAACTTAACATCCAGCAGAAAATGAAACCATAACACTCTGCATCTTGAAAGCCAGCCCTGAATCTAACTTAATCCCTTCTCTGGACAAGGCCTCCAGAGAGGCATTAAAACCAAGCTAGGTGTTTTCCTGGATTTCCCAGATTCCCCGGAGACTCCCTGGCAGTCTGGCTGCATCCATCTCCTCCCCGCTTTGGAGATGTTTCCGGCTGATCACTCCCATCCTTACTCCGCCTGCTCCCACGGCCGGCGGATCCAGCGGAGCAGCATCCGAACAGCCGCGTCCTCCCCGCTCTGCAGGACGAGCTATGCGGGGCACCCCTCGGGGTTTAACGCTCAAAGCGTGCAGGAGGATGATGAAGGGGCTGGAAGGGTCAAGAGCAGCTTTGCATCCTCCTTCCCCATCCCCGACAAAGAGATTCCAGCAGATCTCATGCCCCCTAGTGTCATCCAGGCGAACGGACCGGCACCGGCACCGGGTACCACACGGCCCAGCCAGTGCCCGGACTTAACCTACGCTAAAGCCAGCATAGTGTTCTGTTGGCATCTGGAGTGCAGTTACCTGCCATTTCTCACAGCTCAGGTGAAAGGCAGCTTGAGCTTGCTGGCCCTCCCGACCACCTCCAGAGCAGCAATAGCCCCCACAGGTGTCCCCATGCCCGGCACAGTGGCACCTCTGTTACACTCCCACAGAGCCTCAGCGAGATCTGCCCCACCAGAAGATAGCCCGAGCAGTGTCCCTGGCAAGGGACCAAGAGGAGGAGGCAGAGAGCATCTGCAGTGGACACTGTCCAGAATACAGCTCCTCCTAAAAATAGATGGTCCCTGGAAGGGCACAGCCCTTCCAGGGAGTGGGAACACTTGGTGCTGGGAGCTCAGGGTTTGGGATGACAAAACTTCAAAGTGAATGAATGCATGACACTGCTGTTGCACTAAGTCGGCAAATTCCCCGTGACAGCACCTGTGGCATCGTGCTCTGACCATTAGCACGAGAAGCAGTGCACAAAAAGCAGCATCGTTGTGCCTGCCCGTCTGCTCTGACCAAGCAATAAGATCCAGTATCTCCCAGAAAAACAACCATGCTGACTGCAATACTAATGGGTGCAACTGGCACCAGACCCTGCACATGGAGCACCTAAACAAGAGGAGGGTGCTGGACAGAGCATGGGAAATGCACACTGAGCCTGTGCATCTGCCTCAGTTTCCCCACCTGTCCAGCAGCCCTGATGCAGCTTGCCCTCTCTTATATTGGTCATCCTTCCTCGTTCAACTATTAGCTCTTGTGGGCAGAGTCACACATTCTGGGAGCCACAGACAGCACCCAGAGCTCTGGCTGCTTCCAGCATATGCTAGCAGCACGCAAGCAACCTCGGCAACTCATTGCCAAAATTTGGAGGAATTCTCCCCAGGGCACTGACCTGGGTATGCTGCTTTCTTCTGCAACACCGAGCAGGGACTATAGCTTAGAATAATGGGGAAGTAACTCAGTTCAGTGCTGACAAAGCATCACAAGCCCCAGCGGGGTGGGAGGGGAGAAGGTGTCCTTCCCTCACGCTGCCATGCCTGGTATACATCATGTTTAGGGCCCGGCATACGTCACCAACACAAAATGGACAAATTGGAGGGATTTCAGAAAAACAAGCGACAAAAATGATCGTGAGGCAGAAGGGATTGATTTACAAGGGGAGAGATTAAAAGAGCTGCGATCAGTCTAGCTGGGCTGAGCAAGTACTGACAGAAGCGGTCGGATGCTAATCTGCAAATGGGATGAAAACGGTACAGGAAGGAATAATTTAGCATCTTCAGCAGAAATGGGATGAAATTAAGAGAAACTCAGGGCAGAGTAGCTAGGAGAAAATCCCAAACAACTAAACCAACCCATAATAAAACTCCTTTCCCAGTTGTGCATGACCATCTCTACCAAAGCACACGAAGTCCCAAAAACTCTTTCTGCCTAGGACAAGAACCCTAGGGAGCAACCGTGCCTCGCTGCCTAGGGCGACACACACACACATTCACACAGGATCCTTTCCCACCCCAGACTCACACTCAGGAGAGCAGCAGGGCCTCCACGTTAACCGGAGAGGATGGAGGCTTCACCCTTGCAGGAAAGCAGCAGAGAGCGAAGGCTAAAAGCTGTCCGGAGCAGCGGGAAGGTCCCCGCAGAAGGACGCTTTTGCGTTCCCAGGTCTTCACGGAGGAAAGGTGCTGAGATGGCTTCCTGCAAAGTCGCAGGAGTGAGCTCAGCTGCAAGCACTCAGATATTTACACACAAACAGCACATTACTCAGCAACTCCCATTTGTCAGGCGTAATGGCAGCGGCAGCAATAATAAATGACAGAGCTGAGAGACAGACTCCCCAGGCGCACAACCAGCCCCAGCCTGAGCTGGAGCAGGATGCATTCCTTCAGCTTGCGGGGGAATTAATTGAGAGTGGCCAGGAGTTGGGGTTTGCACCCACAAAACTCCTGCTGCCGGCTTTGGAAAGTGAGCCACGTCTTCAAAAGCTAAGCTTTGGCTGCACAGTTATCTGTACATGTATGTGCACCACAAGCTTTCTGGCTCCAAAAGGTACCAGGGATTCCTTTTTCCCCAAGTCCAGGAGGTGCTGAGCACCTCCCATGAGGATGGGGACAGACCTCCTTGTTAGGATAGGGTCCTCTCAGGGTAAATCAGACCAAAGATAACACACAATTGTCATATCGCGGCTTGGCCTGCTCTGACAATAGACTCTGATGAAGTTATCTTAAAGAGATGGTGTAAAGAAGTCTGCCAGGCATGGGGCTCTCATTTCCAAAGCACAGCCTGGCTCTGAAAACTCTACCCTCTCCAGTGAGCCCCGGCGAGCTCTGGTCCTTGTACCCGGTCCCAGTGAGATGCTCAGTTGGACTTGAGCATCCCTTGCACGTCTCCAGCCGTCACAGCAAAGCCTTAAGTCCTCACAGAGGGACCGGACAAGCAGCAAGAAAGGCTGCTCCCACATATTTGCACATTTTGCAGGAAGCATCCAGTGTCCCTGCAGCCTCGTTGCCTGCACACACCGTTGCAGGACCAGCAGTAGCGTGTGCAAGTCCTGTCCCTCACCGGGGTAAATAGCATGCGGGCATGGTCAGAGTTAATTGAGCAGAATCATAGCAGAAGTCAGCAAGTTCCTGACCAAAAAACAATCTGAGGAAAAGACCTCCTGGACTATCCCGCAAATTAAAACACAAAGAGACATGAAAGAGAAATCAAATAGCTTTGCAGGCAAACCTCTTTCTGCAACCTGCGCTCCTCATAGACCCTCTACATCTCCCTGTAAGCATAGGGTGGGGAAGAAAGGGGCTTTCTGAGAGAGTGAAGAAGTGCTGATCTTTATACCCAAAAAGTTTAACGGACTAAGAAACAACTGCCAGGGGAGGCAGGGACGTCGAAACATGCAGATCAGGTTCTGTCCCCAGCGAAGGCAGCGCAGATTAGCTCCTGCACTGGTTGGAGTCCCAACCCGGTTTTAGGATTGCAGTGGGGGAAATCACCGAGATCTCGAAATGTCAGGGAGTTTGTGCAGCAAAGGGATCGGTGTGTATTATGCAATTCTGGAAGGCAGCTCTAGTACTCACGCTCGGGATGAACTGCCTAGCCCAGGGAGAGCAGTTCCACAGAAGCGCCATGCAGATGCTTTTCTTATAAAATCACACCACCCCCTCAAAAGAAAATAATAAACATTTAAAATTAAAGCACTGCAGCAGCAGAGGAAAAGCCAGTTTGCGCCTTTGGAGGGACGAAGGGAAAAAAATCTGCTCTCCCGCCCAGGAAATCCACGGGCTCCGGTTTACAAAGAGCCACCCGGCAACCTCAGCTCCAGCCCTGCTCATGCAATGCAGCACGCAGGAGGGCTCATCCCTTCCCACCCTTCAACCTGACGCCGCTCGCAGCGTCCGCGATGCCGTTCCCTCCGGGGAACAGGGATCCCACCCTGCCTGGGGTGTGCGGAGCTCCCCGACCCCGCGTCCCCTCATCCCTCTCCCGCCGGGAACGCCCGGCCGGGACTCGGGGCGGACGCACACTCGCGGGGAAGCAGGAAAAGTAAGTTGCCCAAATCGTTTCCTCGCAGGGTTCGCCCCTGCCCCGACGGCGCGGGGTGGGGTGGGGGAGGTGGAACGGACGACGACGGACGCGGACATGCGTGGGGAAAGGTGCGCGGCTGCGGGGCGGGAGGGACGGAACAGCAGGCGCGGAAGGGGGGAAGCAAAAACGTTCCCACTCCCCTTTTTCGCTTCCTAGAAAGGCAGCAGTGCTCTGGCGGCGGGCACCTCCGCTGACCCTCGCTTCCACACCGTCCTGCTTGTGGGATGGGGGGTTAGTGTGGGGGACACCCCGCGCCGCCCTCCGTCCCCGTCCGCCCGGTACTCACGGCGCCGTCCTTGCCGCCGCTCCCGGCTCTTTACCCCATGCAACCACCGGCTGCTTCTGCACCGGCTCGGGGGCTATAAGCTCTTTTAAACTCCAGCACATAACCCATGTGACCGCAGAAGCCACTGGTAAGGAGCGCCGGGGAGCCAGCGATGAGCTCAGCCCGCACCCCCCAGCACAGCGCCGCGGACGCGCTCCCGGCCCCGCCGCGCTGCGCGCACCCGCCCCACGCACCCGCACACACTGACACACGCACACACAGACCCACGCGTGGCCCCGCTGATACCGGCGAGCCCTTGTACCCCAACGCTGGAGCACACCCATGCGGACACGCAGCTCCCGCACACACACACGCATCCCCGCGGATGCTGGAGCTAGAGGGAGGCACTGCACACACCATTACCTCCCTTCCCCGTGCAAATGCACACGGAGGAGCACACTCGTGGAAGCGCCGTGAACACGGAGCTGTACACACATAGAGCTGTATCACTGTGCACAGCACAGTCCTTGCGGGCATGGGCAGAAGGCACAGTGGAAGTCCCCCCCTTGCACCTCCCCTGAGATTCAGACAAGGGTGAAGGCAGCACCCCCACAGCCCCCTGCATGTACATACTCGACGTGTGCCACACACACATGAAGCCATGCACGCATTCACTGCCTGGCGCAGCGCACCCTCCCCATCAAGGGATGCAGATCCACATGAAGGCATTGTGCTCTTTCTGTGAACACCTCCACGCACATCCTTGCACACCACTTGTGAGTGTGCATCCCCTTGCGCAAGCACCTTCTCGGGGTGCACAAGGAAACCATCACATGCAGATGCAGGATGAAATGGAAGTGCTGCACTCACCCCTCTTGCCCATATATATACGCTGCACAACTGAACACACAAGACTGCTCTCACACCCTCTTGCACAACTGATGCACAAGCAAGGCAGCCTTCCCATGCACACCCACCTTTCCCACTCCAACGCAATTTGCTGGTTCTTGCCAAACAAGCCCACCCTGCCCAACCACTGTGCCCCATGACTCTGGGGTCCCATGTGGCATGTGGGGTCATCCCATTTCCCATTGCAAGTAAAGACTGTGAGCTGTCACACACACAAAGTGGTCTGCAGGGTGAAGAGGACACGCATCCTTTTGTGCTGTGCACCACAACTCCTGACCAGGCAGGAGCTGCAGGGGTGGCCATGCAGCAGGGCCAGGGTTGCCAGACCAGGGTGCCTGTTCCAGCCGTGGCACGACCCAATTGGGAGTGCCAGTGTGAAATGTGCCAAGGGGGGGACGGGGAAGAGTGTGAGGCTTTGGTGTGCAAAAGGCTGGGGCAGGCAAGCCTGGCTGGGCAGGTGCAGGCGTGTGCTGCTGGGGCACGCCAGCAACACGTGTGAGAAGGCAGAGCTGGCAGGCAGAGGGCTTCGCTGAGAGCTGAGTTATGGAAAATGACTCTTTCCAAGGAATTGCTAAAATTAAAGCAGCAGCGAGGCCAAAAGAGCAGGAGCCAAAGGGGAGGGTGAGCAACGACAGCCGAGCAGCCTCAGGGCGAGGAAGGGCAGGGTGGGCAGGAGGCCGAGGAGAAGGCACCCTGGCAGGGCTCCCACATCCCCGCAGCTCCTGTCACCCACACAGGCAATTGCAAACAGCCTCGGGGAGGGATTTTGGGAAAGGCTGATTGGCACCATGGTGGCAATGGCTGGGGGTTGCCATGGGGAGGGGGGTCTAGGGGAAATAGCCCTTCCCAGGCACATTCCCTGCTTGTCTGCCAGCATACAGATAAATACCTCTGTTTCCCTAGCTTGGAAGAGACAAATGCCCATGGAGAAAGAGCCTGCTCACTGCCAGGGGCTAGGTGCCAGCGAGGGGCAGAGAACAAGGCTGGCCAGGGCTTTTTGGGGAGCACTGCAGAGCCTTACAACTCCTAATGCGAGTCCTCTGCACTTGCCCCTGCCCCAGGGGGCTGTGGCAGGACTGGGGTGCTGGTCGCTGGACATCAGCATTTGGGTAGGCAGTAAGGGCTGTTTCAGCTTCCAGATATTCAAACGTTCCCAGCACAAATCCCCGTGACTCAGGAAACAACGCATGCAGGAAAACTGTGCAGAGAGGACTTGGGAGAAATACTTCAATTGGCACGTTCCCACTTTCCTTGGCATCTCAGCACTTCTACTGGTCTGCAGAAAACAACAGTAGTAATAACAACACAATTTTCTTCCCTATCTTCCTGTTAAAGTGAAGAAAAAAGAAGAAAGAAGATAATCTGCAGGTGAATCTACAAAGGCTGGTATGCTTTGTTCCAACAAGATATATGTCGATCAAATTAGAGATACCACCTCTCCCTGCAGTCCTGGCCTTACACAGACAATGTCACAGAGGCAGAGGAAGGGGCTGGGTGGAAGCCAGGTTTTGTCTAGTTTTTCATTGATGCTACTAAAAGCCACTATTAATTGGATGGAAATAATGATGTTTTGTCTCAGATGAAGGTCTGTAATAAATTATCTGTTTATTGTTACTGGTTTTATCTATGAAGAATAACCAGCATGTTAGGGCTCTGGGGGGATTTGTGATAGATAGTAGCAGGTCCTGAAAAAACAGGAGGGCAGCCGAGGAGCAGAGAGGGCATGTATTCAAGGCTGTTCAGCAGGTTGCAGCAGAGCTGTAGAATGACCCTTCTCCCCCAGAGACTCCCGGTTGAAATAGTCACAAAATGGAAGAAGAAGAAAGAAAATCCCAACCTCTTTTTCTCTCTTCATCCCTTCTGCCCTGCTGCCAGCCAGAATCATGTCTGAAAAAGGAGTAAAAGCTGTGTGGGAAACAAGACCTCTCAGATGACGCTGGGAAATGTGTCGGGAGAGCAGGTGGTTTTGTGGGGAGAGGATGGAAAGATGACACAGCACCAATGGGTCCAAGAAGAGAGTTGGACCCAGGGAAACGATTCTCCACTAGTTTATGAACCAGCATAAGGGCTGGTTTTCCCATCCACTGTGTCCCAGTACAGGCTCATCACAAGCCTGTACACTGGTGTTCAACCAAGAGACTATGTCATTCCACCCCATTGTATGTTGACAGCTACCTCCAGCAGCAGTGGTATCCTAGGGTAGAAGAGTGGATGCTACACAGCCACATTTTGAGAGTTTGGTAGAGCTGAGCATGGTCAGATCCTGAACATTTTGGGTTGGACCTGGCCAGCTTGTAAAGCAAAAGGATTCCTCTGGGCCAAAGCTCAAGGGGAGAGCATTTGCCTGGTTGTACCCAAAGCTGTGCATACATAAGGTGAGAGTCTGATCCAGCGTCTTTCCATACCATTTATTTGATACCTTGTGGCAAACATCTGGCCAAACTACTCACGGATTATTCAACCATCAGGAGAGCTTATTGTATGATTAGTGGTGAATCATTTGTTCAAAGTAAAATGCCCAAATTCCTACACTGAACTACTGGCAGGCAACATGCAAATGAGCTTAAGTCCTCCAAAATCCCTGAGTTCACATCTGCCCCTAAGTCTGTGCTCCTTGCTCATGGCTTCCCCAACATATCCGCCCCCTGCCCGACCTCTTGCCACCGGCAGAAGCAAGGTGAATAGAAGACGTGGGGAACCATTCCTTGAATTCCTGCTGGACTTCAGGCAAACAACAACACAGCAGGCTGAGTTAGAAGCCTTGTCTTTTGCCTTTGCACAAAAGAGATTCTCTGGAGGGGGAAAAGCCCCACAACAATGGTGAGGAAACGTACAGGGTAGGCAAAGAAAGAAGCTGACCTGGCATGCCACAGGCCAGAAAAAAGTACAAATGATCTTGCAAAGAAGCAGGAAAAGATGGGAGCTACAGAGCCAACAAGCTTTTTACCAGCCCGATTTAATCATCTTCTGAGCAAATGCTCCCCACGAGGAACAAGAGGGGTAAGCAAGATCATGAAAAGATCTCAGGCAAAGGAATTCTGCCGGTACTCCTGGACTGATTAAAATTCCTCAGGACTCATGGCAGGAGAGATTATTTTATGTAAAACTTCACCTTGTCCTTATTACATTTGCCAAACTTCTTCCTGTGTAGATAAAGGGGAATGGCGGGAGGTGCGTGCGAAAGACAAAGATGGAGATAATAAGCGCAGGACTTGGCTGTAGCTTTCCAGCCTGTTACCCATTTGCCTGGGAAGGCTAGTGGTGGTGAAAGCCTGCGTGTGTGCACACAATAAGGTATAAAATTGAAGAGAGGCCGTGGGGACCTAAAACCTGGGCAGAGCACAACATGGCAAAGGCTTGTGAGGGACAAAACCCTGTCCTTGGTGCAACCCTGATCATAGGCACCAAGTGGCTTGCAGTGATTAGTGTGATTTGGGATGCAGATAGAGCCAGGTCCCACCAGTGAGCCAAAATGATGCGAGTAAGGTTTCCATGCGCAGCAAGGTTTTGGTGCACGCGGTTATCAAACCACGCCTGGAAAACAGAGACTGGCATATGGTGAGACCCCTCGCTGCTACTGCCAGGTAAGATTTTGATGACAAAGTACTGCCTGACACCTGTTATAAATAACAGCCGTCCCATCACCCACTCAGCACATGGCCTGCTGCTGCCAGCTTCTTGCTCAGAAGAGGCTCAGCGTGGAATGAAAGCCATATTTGAAGTACATTTTCACATATGTCTTCCCGAGTGAGCAACAATAAGAGAGGGGTCTGGAAAGGGTTTCCCCTAGTTCTTGTTTCCCTTTGGTGCCACAAGCACAGCCCCATGTGATCTCATGCAAGAATCAAGAGTTTACAATGATTGTGTTTTTGTTTTCCATCACTGTTTCATGGATATCCTGAATTAAGGGTGTTGCGATGCTCTTGGGACTGGGAAATCAGCACCATAATCCTGTTTATTTTCCAGGTGGGGTGTTTTTTCCCGTGGATCAGGACATCTGACAGGGGTGGGCCTGTGCCATCCCACTGTCAAGGTTGAGGACCATGTAGGCGTCCAGAAGAATGTGGATGGCACAAGGCACACATAAAATAGTGAGCACCTTTGGGAAGGGATTCAGGTGTTCTGCCACCAGCCCCTTCTGTAGCAGGATTGTACCTAAACCACTATAGGGGCTTCAGCCTTTTACACACGGCAGAGGGGATCTCATTGCCATCGTGAAAGCAAGGATATCCTGATGGTTGTGGCTTTTGCCTGGAATGAGATCCTCTGCCACAAAACCCTACCAGTCTCCAGTAGTATGTGAGCCCATCCCAAGCTGTGACTCATGCCAGCACAGCTGGTCTGTCTTCCACTATCTCCCTGTGGATTAACACCTTAAGGCAGGCCAGCATCTGCTGCAGCATGACTCCTTGTTCTGCTTGTGGTACTGGCTCCTATCACGAATCATCTTCCTTGTGTAGAAAGCAGAAGCCAGGGATTAGTGCGGTTTGAAGTTCTTAGCATGAAAGGTCGGGTTTGAAAGAAAAAACTGAAAGAGCTGCTTTTTTGAATGTCTTTTGGTGAGGAATTTGCAAACCCCTGTACCCACGCTTTTCAAAAGGTTTTGTGGGTTTTTTTTAAGGTGGGAGGGTTGAGGGAGGGAGATTAATTTTGTTTCTCTTTTTCTCTTTCTGCCGTTAGCTGAAAAGCACAATTCCCCCAGAAAAACGCATTTGGGGTATATATAATACTGCAGTTAAAAAAACCCTGGGAAATGTCATGAAAGATCGAAAATGACTCAGTTTCAAACTCTGCAAGTCAGAAACACCTCAGAAACATCAGTGTTGGGTGTGGGGAGCAAGGGAAGGAGAAGAGGGAGAGCTCGCCATCTCTGCCAGCAGCCCCTATGAGCTCCTGTTTGCTGCATTCAGGGCAGAGAGCCACAGTAGGAAATGACCATCCCAAATGTGATGCCTGGAAAAAGATACCACTACCACCACTTCCATTCTTGTGCCCCCCACTATTTGGCTGTCAGTAAGTACTAAACTTTCAAATACACATTTTGTGATGATTTGCTGGGTTTCTGCTCCTTAACATTGAGGGTAAATTCCTATAAGCATAAGCTTATATTTCAACCAAGTTCAACCAAGCAAGTGAAACCTTCCGGGCCTAAGCCACATCCTCACCCCATAGATCCTTGGTGCTTCTATGTGGGGCATGTCTATACCATGAGGATGAATGGCTTCCATGGACACTAATGAAGACAGTAAGGACACAGCTATGCATCATAAAGCCCTTAAATAACAAAGGAGAAATACCCCGTCTTCTTGCTGCTGCTGCATCCTCCACCATCTTCCTTCATCTTCTTTCCTTCATTAGCCATATCCCCAGACATCCCTTCCTTCAGCATTCCTAGTGCCAGGACGAAAACTGGACACAAGTTTACTTTCCTCTCCCACAACCTGGCAAAAGCACAGGGAGTTAGGCACACCTGCTTGTTTTCCCCCATGCTGAAATGTTTCACTTATGACCCTTAACAATGCTCTTTTATTTTAGCATAGATTCATTTGGCTCCTGCTCAAAGCTGAGAAACTGACCTTTTTTTTGCAAAAAGATGCCAGAATGGGACATTAAGACAAATTGCATAATTGCTTTTTATCATCTTCTCGGAGGAGAAAGGGCATGTTCCTGTTCTCAAAACTTCAGTTTTGAGAACTTCCAACTGAAAAACATATTTTTTCTTTTTTCCTTCCCCAAAGAAGTCTCAATCAGCCTTAGATTGGAGTCTTTTGTCTAAGCCCGAACACATCTGTTTTCACAAGAGAACTGATGGGCTTCTTCTCACTGGGGTTTAATGAGATGATCTTAGAGTCCCTTCCAACCCTAACTATTCTGTGATTCTATGACATCCCCTATTTTGGGAACACCTTTCTGCCTGGGACAATACACCACTGGGGAACAGAAACGCCAGTCCTGGGAGCATTCAACAACTATCTGCTGAGAAGACCTAATGGTCCAAATATTATCCCCGAAACGCAAAATCATCTGGACCAAAACTGTTCAGCTGCGACTTCCTGAAAGGTGTTGAAAAATCTGTCAGTGTGTGGAAAAGTCCATGAAATTTCCTTGGGAAATTGGGCCGGCATCACAAAAGGCTGCCGAAATTTCCCAGTTTTGTTCAGGTGGAGATTCAAGGTCTCATGAGAAAAGAGGAAATCTGCATCTCCCCTGATGCCTTGATGCGAAACTTCAGTGTTGTAAATTCTGATTCCCTGGCAGCCACTTCAACAAAACTTCCCACCTAGGGAGGGGGGGGAAATTCATTATACTTGCGCAGCTTCTTTGTTTGAACTGGAAAAAGCTCCCATGGAAGTTTTGAGTGATTTTGGAGCAGGAGGAGACTGCAGTTGAAATATTGATGCTCTGGAGGGTTCAAGCCTGAGACTTCAAATCCCCTGCATGGAGAGGGCTCTCTTCATGCCCAAAAGACAGTCACAGAGGTTCCCTCTTCCATCCTTCTGTGCTCGGATGCTGATAACACGCTAGCTATTTCCAAGCATCCCTCACTCACCCTCTGCCTCGTTAGCAGCAAGTTTCTCCTGGCATGAAGGAAATGATACTAAAGTGGGGAGGATGCAGCCATCGCAGGAGGCAAGGGGAGGATTTTTTCAGGAAGATCTCAGGGGAAGGAGAAGGAAATACAAATAAAGGGACTTTGTTGCCTCGGCAGGTCCTGCCCCTCTCGGCGCTCAGCGGGATGATTGTCCTTGCTTGCAGTGCCATCTCCCGGCAGGGCCCGCTCGGGGAGCGCCAGCGGATGCTCCGCGCTTCCTCGCATTAATATAGGAGATGCTGGGCATGTGGGGTTTGTAAATGACACGAGCTTTCGCTGACATATAGGGTGACAAAAACCCGTGCTAAATATGATGCCTGGACAGAGGGGGCAGAGTGATGCTGGATATTACAGCATCATGTAAATGCAAAGGTCCCTGAGAGCTTCTGTAGCCACGTGTGCTGTCCCCACATCTTTCTTTTGTCATTTGTTTGTTATTGCAGTGCTGTGGAGAAGGAAGAGAGTATCATCCTGTGCCTGCAAAGTAATGGGACCTGGGCTCTGCAAGCACTCCTGGGATACCGGCAGTGATATGGAGGAGGAGTGGAGTTGGGAAGCGCTGGTGTCCACCCCTCCAAGAATCTTTTGCTTCATCAGAGGTTTTGAGATCCAGTTTTTCTTCTGGGAGTGTGTATTTGGGTTTAGAAGTGTGGGGCTCTCATCTGAGATCTGCACAGGCTGCTGTGGCAGGGGTGTACTCATGACTGGAATTGGTTCCCCATGTGAAATGCACATGGGACATTAGTGGACACAGAACAGGGGGGTAGCAGACACCTCCTGGCCAGCTGGTAAGGTCAGTGTACCCCCAAGGGTATGCGACCCATCAGAGGCAGAGGTAAGAGCAGAGATTAGGGAACAGAGAAGGAACTAAATTTCCTCATGGGTCTGGGACAGCCCAGATCTTTGTATGCTGGATCCCAGGTTGTCCCCACCAGTGGAGGTAAATGGCTCTGGCGGAGCTCAAATCAGCAGCATTCCATGTGTACATCCCAAGGCTGGATTCTTCCCATGGGCTCCTTCCACCTCTGAGCCAGCCAGGGAGCAAATCCCAGTCTGGGACTTTGCCTTTCTCAGATTCTCAGCACTTCCCAAGCATCTGTACCCTGTTGGGGCCAGAGAAAAGATGCTTACTCCCCCATCAGCACCATTTCAAGCCCATGCTATGAGTGTGTTGTAACCCTGGCATACGGAATGAAACAGCCCCTGACCTGTAATAATTGCAGTGACCTCCCCTGTAGACCACATCTGTACTTATAGGCCTTTGTGGAAGTCAGGGCACTTGTCAAGGTGTGCTGGGAACTAATGACAATGTATCCCTACAGTGCTAATTTAAGTAGAGGTGGAAACAAAAGCACATCAACTCTTACTTTCAGATAATGGGCTGAGAGGAGACTGTAGAGAGCATTTCGCCAAGCACTGAAGATCAAGCTCTTGGATTCCTTTCCCTTTCCTCTGTGTCAGTGTTTTGGCTTTTCCTCCTAGTACATCCTCTAGGAGTACTGCGCCTGGAAGTTGGTGCAGAAGCTTGTCCTCACTATCTCTGGGACAAGCATGAGGCATTCTTTTATTCAAAGGCTTGATAAGTCATCTTAACCTCCACTTACAGACCACAGAAGAGCATGAGAGGCTTGGTGTTCTTTCAATTTGTTTGTGTCAATACAGGCACAGAGGTACCTTTTCTTAACAGAGGTACCAAAGTCCTGTGCTTGGTGCAGGAGTCTTCAGGCTGGCAGGAGGGACCAACAACAAATCAGACCAGATGATCAAAATGGTCCTCTCTGGCCTTGAAGTTTATGAACGCTGTTTAAAGGCTTGGGAGCTTGTTTCCGTCAGATGGATAAAGCAACAAAAAAACAAACAACCAAAACCGTTTGAATTTCGATTGCTTTCCCATTCAGCTAAATCCCAATTCAATTTCTTCTGGACAAGTTTATCATCTTCTTTCTGCCAGCCAGCCGCTTTAATCTCTAACATTGTCTTCTATTGCACATCTTGTTCAGGCTGCTTCAGCCTTTTCCAAGCAAACCCAGATGAAAAGGGCCATCTCAGGACAGACAGCTCTGCCTAACAGCTTGACCCCAAACCCTATGTCAGCTCCGCCAGAAAAAGGCAGGAGTTGCTGGGTGAGGGGCTGGTTGGCACAATGTTCACAGCCACGGACAATACGCTGGATCCCAAGCATCCTTAAATCTAGAGCAGGGAGGGAAAGGACTGCCAGGGACAGATTAGTGTTGGCTGCTGACAGGAAATTAGCCAGGCAAAAAAAAATCACTGGAAAACGGAGCACGATGAGATGTGAATGTACTCAGCTGCAGGGTACCAATATTTCTTGTACCAGCAATGAACATAGCAATAAGTAAAGGCTTTGGATGTAAGCATCCTGATTTTTTTAAGTATGCTCCTGCTGCTGGGGAAGCAGCATGTGTTTGCAGATATTGGTATATATTGCAGATAAAGGTTATGTGAGAGGAGCTCAAGAAGTGGGAACACAGTTCCCCAAATAATTCCGTCTCTTCCACAGAGATCCGCAGTGTGGGAGCAGCAAGCACAAGCTGCACTAGGACTGCTTGCAAGAGATGCGGTCAGGTCAGTGCATACCAAAATCTTCGCCTTTGCTTAGGAAGAACTGTGAATGAATGAAGATCGTGGTTTCCCTGTGGACCAGAGCTTTCTCCCTTTGTGAAGGCTGCTGAGGGCATCTGCCCACCTTGGGCTGCAGAGCAGAGGTGAGGAATGTGATGCAGCTGAAACAGGCAGTAAAACGGTGCAGATGCGGTCTGGAGGCAGCTACACATGTGATGAGCTGGTGGAAATAGTTAATTCGAGGAGGAGGAGATGACACTTCCAGTAAAACTTCAGTGGGGGAGTCTTGGGCGTACTGATAGTCTATGGGAATGTCCTGGGGCACCTCTCAACAGCACAGCGCTTGTGTTCTTGTACCTTGTCCCTGTCATTATATATATGCAGGGCTATCCAGTGACTATACGTTGAGGTCCTGATTTCAAAGCACTCCCCACAAGCCCTCCTGCAGCGCTACCAGGCTGCCTTGGATACAGGACAGGGACCACATCTCCCATGACACGGAAAAGGCAATTCTCCATGCCAGGCAAAGCACAGAGCAAGCGGATGATGTGGGAAGTGATACATTAAAGCCCTATTTATTGTCTACCCACCACCCAGACAACATGGGTGGGAAGAGCACAGACACCACGCACATTAAAGGTCTTTCTGCTGGGAGAGCTTGAGCTCTTCTCAGCAAGAAGCGGCTCTCGATAAAGCTCTTTCAGCAGCGCTGATGGCAGACTGAAGCAGAGCAGCAAACACAACCCCAGCAGGAGGCCGTTTAGGTTATTATTTTAATTAATCGCACATGTAGCTAAACTGAAAGAAAAATAGAGATGTGACACCCAATTATTCAAATCAGTTCCTGCCAGTCACACACTGCTGCTGCTGCCACGGTCCCAGCATGGAGCTCTGCCCTTTGCTACCTCCAGAAATGCCAGAGATTTGCATCTCATGGTTGGCAAGATGCTGTCTTGCAACTTTCCTTGCTGTGCGGAAGGCATGAGGAATTGCAAATCTACCAGTGTTTTCCCACAAGAGGATGCATTTCCTAAGGCTGGTGAATTAGCCTCTCCTGTGGCAGTTTCCCCCACAAAAGCCTCATTCTTCACCATGCGGCACAAACTGCTCCAGACAAGCTTACCAGTAACTCAGGGAGATGCTGGAAGGTGCAGCTCCATAGACAGGAGAAGGATTCAGTAGGAAAAACAGCATTGAAGGGATACATCCTCAAAGTAATGTCCAGCTCCAAGGAGATATTAACCCGGCTCCAGTCAGTTGGGATGAGTTCAGGAAGTTAAAGCAGAGTGCTTCAGGCTGGAAAGGTGAAAGTTTTCTTCTGTAGTGACCAAAACTGGGAAAACAAAACTGTCAAGCTTTTCAGGACTGGGCTTTTGAACATAATTCCCCCTCAGGAGCTGATGTTGCTGGAATTTACAGCAGCCTGTTCCTGTTCTCTCACCATGGGGGCAGACATGCCTATTTCAGATGCCAGGCACAAATCCCTCTTCAGCTCCCAAGCAGTAGCCCTGGGGCTGTGATACCAAAATGGGCTCTTAGTGAGCAGAAATAAGGTGGTTTTCTTATTTCCTGCAGTGTATTTTCCCCAAAGCAATGCCTCAATGAGGTCTCTGGTGATGCCTCTGCTGGAGACAAAGCAGAGATTTCAGTAAAAGGAAAACTCCCATCTCTGGTCATCTCCAGTGCGTCTGTGAAGCCCACAGAGGCAACCCATCAGAGTGCTCATCCCAGCCTAGCTTGGGTAATTTGCCTGATTTTCATCTATTTTTTTAATCAACCTGTTGCAATATGATGAGCTGCCCACTCTCCTGCATCCTTATCTCAGTGGGGCAGGGGCCTGGCTCTCCCCTGTGCTGCAGGTATCAGCTGCTTCTTTGCTCCAGCACTCAAGCTGATTAACAAGTACAATTAAACTGCTAGCCATGCTTCTGTATTTACATGCCACTTTGAAGCTTGGTCCTTGTATTTCAGACTTGGAAAAGGTCTGGTGTGCCTGCAGAATGTTGGTTTTTTTCCTGACAATGCTAGTTAGTCTGAGATGTTAAATTTCCCTTAAATTCTGGTTTGCCTAGGTGCTTGAATTGTCACAGCAATGAAACTTGCTGTAACCTTCTTCCTACTTGCACAGGTAATTTGCTTGTCACATTATTCACAGTTATCTCCTAGCTACCTGTTGGTTCTCTGCCTCCACCCACTGTGTCTCGCTCCATGGTTTCACTGTAAGCCCTTCAGAAGAGATGCTCTTCCTTGGGCTGCACTGTGTGGAGATGGGGTAACAATTTTAACTGTCTCGCTTTAGAAGTGGATGGAGTTAATTAGTGTCATTCGCCTTCTACCAGTAGCCCCTATCCCAGCAAAGCTGGCTGCAGCAGAGCAGATGACCAGCCATTTCCTATAGGAGAGTATATGATGCTTACAGGCCGCTATTTGAGCTCTGCACCTCCATAGCTCTTAGGTCTGCCTTATGATGTTGAGTGGGAGACCTGATGGAGAGGCACAGTGCCTGTTTCCATACCATGAACACCAGCCTTGGGGTTGAACAGCTTCTTCCATGGCGTGGTTTGCCCCACCAAGAGCACCGCTTGCTGCAGTGTGGGTGCTTGATAACAGAGGAACAAAGTACATCATTTCACAGTAAACAGGTTTCTAGGTGAGACTTTGATCACAGCCAGTTTGTTCCCAGACCCCACACTCCCCCTGCTGCCTTCTTCACCATTACAAAGACATTTGTAGAAGTTGCAAGTTTTCAGTTCGCAATCAGCGCTCTCCTGGAGAGGTGCTAACGCCTCTCCTGTCTGCAGAGCTGGGGCTCAGGCCCCATCCCACTCAATTCCAGCTTTCTGGGGACACTTTATCCTGCCTCAGATTTAACCTGCCAATATGGGGGCATCTTCAGGGAGCCAATAAAAAACAGGCTAAGGCTAATTTCTCTTGCGTCCTTCTCCAGAGTGATTGCCATTACAAAATATACCTCTCCAAACCATCCCACAGTGACACACGCCGCTTTCCTCAGTGCCTTTGTGAATTTAAAAACATGGCTATAAACTCTTGTAGCCTTGTCTCATACACTGTTTGTGTCACCAGTGGGGTGATGGACAGGAGGGACAAGGTTTTAGGAAGCTGGAGGGCAACCAGTCTTCAGCTGTGTGTAACTGTACTGCAGCCTGTACCAATCCTCTTCCCCATGGCATCTCCCCCAGACTCACAGAGATGCAGTGAGAACTGCAGTGCCAGCCTGGGATACTCAGGTTTATATACTTCCCAAACCTGGGGCAGATTCACAGCAGTTATAGCTGATCATAGAACCATAGAATGTATCGTATTGGAAAGGACCTTAAAGCACATCCAGTTCCAGCCCCTGCCATGTGCAGGGACACCTTCCACTAGACCAGGCTGCTCCAAGCCCCTTCCAACCTGGCCTTGAACGCTGCCAGGGATGGGGCAGCCGCAGCTTCTCTGGGCACCCTGTGCCAGCGCCTCAGCACCCTCATGGTGAAGAATTTCTTCCTAATATTAAATCTATATCTCCTCTTGTTCAGCTTGAAGCCATTCTCCCTTGTCCTGTCTCTCCATGCCCCTCTCCAGTTTTCCTGTCAGCCCTTTTTAGGTATTATAAGGCTGTTATAAGGTCTTTCCAGGCTGAACGACCCCAACTCCCTCAGCCTGGAAAGATGCTCCAGCCATATGCAATGTGAATACAAAGTTAGCTGTGCCTTCAAGAGCTATTTTTTACCTTCTTGAAGTGCTGTGGAAATTGCTCATGGGAAGAAACCTCAGAAGTCACTCCAGGTCTGCTCTCCTTCACTTGCAATTAGCTACAGAGCAAAAGAGCCCTTTCCCATCTCCTGTTGAGCTTTTAAATATACCAGTAGTATTTACAGTCCTGGACATCGGTATGGGGCAGACCCACTGCTGAGGTATGGCAAAGCGGTGCCACCAGCCTGCGGTGTGCCAGCACTGCTCAATGCAGTGCCACTCTGGGTGTTGGTAATGCTACAGACTCATCAGGACCTTGCTATATGTGTTTCAAGGGCTTGTGCCTGCCACTGTTCAGCTCTTCCCAGAGTCAGGAGCAAGCACACTTTGCTGCTGTCCTGCAGGCCAGCCCTGTGTTTTCCTTCCCATGTAGGGCTGATCCGAAGTGTTGGGAATAGGCATGAGTCTTTGTGGAGCTCCTTAATCGAGAGTTGTTCTTGGGAAAGGAAGGGAACAAACCATTTTCCAGTGATGCTATAGCAACAGTAGATCTCCAAAAGCTGTGTTCAGCTCATGTTTTCCATTCCCATCTCTCAGGTGTGGAGAAGCGAGGCAGGTTTAGGTGCAGCACATGCTCCAGTCCACACAGTGACTCAGTGGCACAGTCACAAGGAAGAACTGCTGATTCCCAGGTAGGTGCACCAACAAGCACACCACCCAGCCTGGTGTCAACACAGCTCCGTCCATCCTGGACAAATGGCAGAGCCTCCCCTTGTCCCTACATGTGATCCCACTCCAGCACTGGCAAGGCATGCTGAGCTGTGGCTGGGTTATATTGCTTCAGCCTGGAAGGTGCACAAATGAAGTCTTTGCAGGCAAATTCCTCAATCTCCATGGCTTACAGCTCAAACAAACCCATACTCCATCTTGAAGGAAGCAAGGCAATTTTCACATTTGGTTGGGTTTTTTTATAATGATGAAATCCAGAAGGGCTGGTGGGAGCAAAACCCCCAGGCAAATCATGCTGAGATGGTGCCTCATGCCCCAGCATCCCAGGGCAGAGCAAGGGTTCACTGACGGGGGAGCTGATGGGACCCTGAGCTTGATGAGTGGCCATGTAACAAGCTGAATCAGCTTTTGCTAAGTCCACCGGGCTTCCACCAGCCTTTCCAGGACCATGAGGACTGTCAGCTCAGGTTTACTCACATTCCTCATCTTTGTTATCTTCCTCAGCACCCAGAGCACACTTTAGTACATGCACTGAAGCAGCATTCCTGTTTGGGAAGGCTTAGAAAAAACTCCCTTGCATCATTCCTCAAATAGGCAACAGCACCAAAAGAAAAGAGAGAAAAAAAAAAGGCAATAAAACCCAGCTCTATTACAGAACTGGCTACAGTCTTATTGCAAGAGAAAAAAAGAGAAACTTCCAGGTCAGGCCAATTTTCTCCTGCCTTCCTTCTTCAAGAAAGTGGGTAATCAGTATAAAGAGGAACGCAAAACCCAGCATAAAACCCAGATAAAAATCCAGCCCCGGCCACAAGGAAGCACTTCCAAAATCTGAGTGGGAAGTGGTGGAAGGAGCCGTTTCTTCCCAGAGGAGATGGTCCTGATGGAAAGATGGCCCCGAGAAAGGGCAGGCTTGGCTTGGGATGATGCCTGTGGACGCCTCGGATTTATTTGCAACAGGCGAGTTTTCCAAAACAAAAGGAGAAGAAGTTGTTTCAGTAGAATCCGAACTTTGTGCCAGAAAGGTATCATTTTGGTAATATATTTAGGGGAAACGGTTCAATCTGAAGTTTAGATTTGCACTTTATATCCTATTGCGACTTGCTCACATGTTACGTTTTGTAACATTTATCACACACCCGATTTGCATGCTGAATTTTAATATAACAAAAATGCTGAGAAAGTGTCACTTCAATTTTCCAGAACAGCCCTGAGGAATGTTTGCTTGACCAGAAATTTACATTTTTCATTCCTATTTGGAAAAACAACAACAAAGAGGTCGATATTTCCCACGAAACGGGACTCTGGGGCTCCAACCCGCTCTCCTAGACAGTTTGGGGAAAAGCAACTTTAAAGGCAGAGAGCAGGAGAAATACTCCTGATGCTTTCTGTTCCCCATCCCATCCTGCACCCTAACAACTGACATCTTCAAAAGAAACAGCTCCTCGAAGTCGCAGGAAGAGCAAAAAACCCTGAAACAGACCCGCCGTGCCCCGAAACCATTCCTCTTTGGAGAGCACTCCCTCTGGGCAAATGAACTTCAAATAATTCCTCCCTCTCTCCCCCTCCAAAGAAGCCCTAATGACACCTTGTCCGTGAACTTAATGTGTTTTAAACTATCTCCATGCCTGGCCACATACTTGGAATGTCCCCTAAGGACTGCTAAAAAGTCACAAGCAGGAAAAAAAAAATGAAAAGAGGAAAAAAGACAAAAGCTTCAGTCTGGGTCTCTGAGCTCCCACCCCCATGGAGGGGAGGGTTTGATGGTGCTTGGAGTTACCTTTGGCACACATGGGCAAGGCTCCTGGTAGATGGTGCAGTGTGGGGATACCAGGCTGTGTTTCAACTTTTCACTGTTATTTTTTTTTTCCCCACCACCACCATCTTGAGGGGATTTTTTTTTCTGGTTTTGGTTTGAAAAAAGCCCTTCAGGAAATGATTTAGGAGCAGAGAGCATGGTCAGCTAATGGGCTGCAGCTGAGGCAACGCGGGGCTACGCTCCTGTCTCCGCAGCGGCGTCCCATGCAAGGGGGCTCTCCTCGTGCACACGTGTGTGCCCACCACTCCTGAAACACATCCTTGGCCAGGAAGAGCTGGAAACCCTCCAGAAATCAATCAGAATCCCCAAACCCTCCAAGCGGCAGCTTCCTCCACGTGAGCTATTGAGAAATAGGGACTAAGCAACTTGTGATCTTCCCCTCTGGCACTCGCGATGTGTCCCCGTGGATGTTGCCTTGCCCTTGCTCAATGCGCTCCCAAGTGACACTACAATAACAAACCAGCTATTATTGCCCAAAATGTCGGATGGTTCCTGCATCCCCAGCCTTAATGGGTTTATATCAGGGAGATTTTGAGGGTGGAAGCATTTATGGCTTCCCTACCATAGGTTGCCCTCTTCTAGAAAAGCAAGCTAGGCTTCAAGCATGAGCGATACGACAGCAGCCTCTTCCAAGTGCCATCTGTCTGGGAAGCACAAAGACTTTCGGAGTCACAGATTGCCCTGCTTTCTCCCCGCCTCTCCATTACCCATGCCTTGAATTATCGTCTTCATTTCGTTGCTGATTTAGAGAGGCAAACTGCATCTTGCAGCACAGCAGCGATAGCATAGTCCTGGTGGCACAGGTTTCTTTTCTGTTTGTCTTTCTGAGGAAATAATAGTTGAAATATGCACTCCCAACATGCCACATTACTCTTCCAGTGCCTTGCTCTGCCCATTAATTGCAAAGGCATCTATGGTAGAGGTGAAGAACACAGGGAAAAGGCATGTTGCTACTGGGAGGGCGACAGAGTAGGAGGCACTTGATCACGTATGCTTCAGCAGATAGGTGAAGGCATCTGCTCCCAGGAAAAGAACATCTCTTAGAGGGCTCTGCAGTGGCACTTGTACTCTAATGCTCATGTAGGCACCGAAATGTGTATGAAAACTAGTTGTACTTAGTAGGTTCCTTCTAGAAATTACCTCTTTTGAGCATACTGAATAAAAAAAGACCCATGGATGAATGGAAGCCCATGTCATTGAACAAATCCTGGTATTTCCCACCTGAATATCCCTAGCTTCACCTTGGATGGCGAGGATGGATGTCTGCCTTTCATCTTGATAGCAGCCAAGAAATGATAAGTATGCTCTTGAAGGCCAGTGCCATCACCATGGATAAAACCCCTGGAAGTGATTGATCCATGGAGTACAAGAAAGCGTGGACCATGCAGAGGCCTGCCTCCTTGGCCAGCATCCTCCAGTGCTTGGTGGTGTTATAGAGCAGCCCATACCTCCCGGTGGCCCTGTCCCCTTAGTATTTCTATACTTACTGCAGACCCAGTCCTCTATGAAAAGATTTCTGCTTTATTCACAATCTTTCAGGTTCCCAATTAAAAACTGCAAAATTCTCAAGACTAAAGCAGGCAACCACGCAAGCCCTAGGGTAATTTTACCATCCGCTAAAAAAAACCAAACCCTGAAACAAACTGAACTATTAAATAGTCATGAGAAAACCCAAAAACAATTCTGCTCTTTAGAAAAGCCATTTTCCAGCTAGCTCAACACAGATGCTGCAGGAATCAGGCTGATCTGCAGAATAGGTTTTGTGCTGTCTCTAGGGCACGTCGCCCTCCATCCCCAACACATAGGGCTTTCTGCCAGCAGGCAGTGAGGGCTATAGGGCAGGAGAGGAGAGCAAGGACATGTGGATATAGAGGGGAGATGTCTTAGGCAGAAGTTTGGCTTCTCCTTCCTGTTTTCCACAGCTCTGGAGGCAACTCACAGTGTCTCTGAGACAGGGGTACTGCTGGGTGGTGGCCAAGAGGCAGGCTGTAGGATGGCACTGGGGCGTGGAAATGGAGTGGGGGACCATGGGGCTGAACTGGAGCCATAGAGGCTGTGGCTGCTGGGGAGCTCACACAGCACCTGCATGCTTGCCCCTGCTTTCTTCTCCACCTTTCCTGTTCTTTTCCACCAAATTAAATTGACATTGTCTCTCACTGGCTTGTCATGGACATCTATTTGTTTGCTGCCAATACGCCAGCAGGCAAGACTGCTTAAAGTTGCCCAATTTGCTTCCCCTTGCCTCCACCCATGCCCATCCTAATTAACAAAACATTGCTGTTAACATATGTGACACTGCCAGCCGGTTGAGGAGCAGAGTCACCCCTGGAGTCAGACCTTACCCCCATGGAGCCATTGCTCTTTTAGGAGAAGCAAGCCAGGTCCTCATGCAGAGGGAAGGGACCGCTACCCCTTCCCTCCCTCCACATGCTTGGCACTTCAGTGGGTGCTTGGAGAACTTCTCTGTGGCTGCACAAGGAATGGGAAAAGAGGAAAAAAAAAAAAAAGTTGCTATTTCTTTTTTTATATAATTTTAAAATTATGCTTTTAATTTTTTCTTTTTCAAACTAAAAATACTCTCTCGTTTTAAAGTTTCCAAGCACGATGCCCTGAAGAAGCAAGAACGACAGATGCTGTGGAGTACAGATGTTTTGCTTTCCTTTTTTTAATTTTAATTAGTAATATTTTCCACACCAAAACTCACAGATGGCTATTCATGTCCCTGCGACTGGGTCAGGAAAGGACCAGAATGACCTGCTGGATACATGGCCTAACTACCCTGCAGCATGGTGTTTATATTTAGGCAGGATTTTGACTCTGCCTTATTAACCTATTAGTTACCATTGCCTGTTTGGGCACATCTGAACTACTCTCATACTATCTGTAAGGCCACCTGCTCCCTTTAACTACAGGTCTTTCCAGCAGCCAGCTCCCCAGATACTTCAGCAAGTAGATGCCTGATGCTGACCCCATCATTTGGCTCTTCCACAGCCCTGCCTTCACCCTCCATGCCCATCCATCCATCCTAGTTTTTTTTGGAGGGCTTGTAATTTCAAAGCAGTCCATTGCCTTTCACCCTTCAGGTCTCATGTGTGAAGCCGTGCTTCTGTAACACAGCATTGCAATGTACAGCAGGGCGGCAAGGGTGCTCTGGACTACACATAATGAGATGCTACCACAGGGATGGTGGGTACAGCCCTGGGCAGGGATTTACCCCTCTTCTCTGGGCTTTATATGCCTTGTCTGCCTTGCGGAACAGTGGTGTCTCTTCCCTGCATGACTCTTGCTTGCCAGTGGGACACTTTGCTCCAAGAATCCCTGCTGGAAAGCCACTTTCCTACTGCAAGCATCACAATTCCTGTTTCACACTGCCTTCTGACACACCCACAGATGTGCTCTGACCCATGCAGAGGACTCATTGCTCCCAGGGAAGGAAAAATACAAGAGCAACATCAACTGATTGCAAACTCTGTCCTGCTGGGAAGGTTTGTGCTAGCAGCCTGGAGCAATGATGAGTTCATGGAGAGTGCTGATGCCCATGTGAAACTTGGCTGTGGGGAACAGAGGGATGACAGGAAGGGAGGGCAGGCTCTGCGGCATGTACTCTTGTGTATTATACAGCAGGTGTTAGTCAGGAGTCTGTCTTGCTGGAGCAGCCTACTGGAACAGTATGAAAAAGGCTTCTTTAGGTTTTCAGAGCACTTCCTTTGCTCTGATCAAGGAGTTGCTGCACAGGAGCAATATCGTGGAGTCGCAGACATCTCTGAGAAACATCGGTTTGACAAACTGTGGTGATGAAAACTGCAAAGTGAGAGGCAGGATTGTTAGGAAGGATCTGCCAATGCCATTATGGTGTGGAATAGAGCCACGTACACCTCTGCCTGGGGCATGGGGTGCGGCTGTGCTCCTCGTCTTTCAGCGAGATGAAGCTGGAAAAGGTTTAGAGGATACTGGAAGAGATGAGCAGAGGGCTGGATTTTGGCTGGGGAGCAGCTGCTTTGGCTGGGGCTCTGCTGTGGAAGAAGGGGTGGCTGGAGGGGAAAGGAAGCAGTGTGTGGTTATATGGGGATGTGAAGTGCGCCTGAGCAGAGCGTGCCATCTGCACTGCGTGTGGAGCTGTGAGGAGATCCCCGCTATAAACCAAACCCAAATTCCCCAGGACAAATCACTTCTGCTCTGGCAGCTTTTGTACACCTGGGGACTCACCTTCTCCTGCATCTCTGATGGAGATACTGAGGTCCATCAGCAACCAAGCATATCCCAGAGATCAGCATTACAGGAGGAATGGTCAGAAGAGGGAGAAGGCTCAGATGTGGCTGGGAAAAGAGAGAAGAAAAAGAGTTTGCTCATGGAGATGCTGAATAACACAGACTGAAGGAGCCCAGAGCTCCTGCCACATGGGAATGATATATGCTTAGCGAATGCTAAAGACCCGGCCCTAATTGTGGAGTTCTGAATCCCCTTCTCTAAGGTATGACGTGCATTACCAAACATCAAAGCAGAGGACAGAAGAAAACCTGGGTTCTCAGTGCTGGGCATGTATGTTAGCCCCTAGTTCCCTCTCCAGAGCCACTTGCTGGTTAGCAAAGCTCATCCATCTTCTGAACCAAGGTGGTGAGAAGTCAAACCAAATAGAGCTATCAGCCACGACACCAAGAGAGCACACAGGCTTGCATTGTATGATATTGCCTGGGGAGCCTTGAGGAGCTGGGGCTGGACTAAAAGTGTAGAGGTGAAAAGCATAAAGGGGAGCAGCATTAAAGCCATGCTAAAAAACCCAACAGGCAGCCAGACTTGGAAGGACCAGGCAGGGCAGTTGTGGCACCTACAGGAGTATCCTGCTTTCCTGGCTTGATATCCTGAGATAACTCCAGGGATATCTCAGAGTCAACTTGCAAGAGAGCCTTCCAAGTGACTGTAATGGGGTGAACCTATGCTAGCAGCAGCCCTGCTTAATGTAAGTAAATGGAGCTGAAATCCTCTACTTTCCCCAGACCACGGAGTTTCATGTAATAGACCCCAAGTGCTCCAAAGCCCAGCCAGCTTTATGTTGCGGGGATATGGCTGTCTGCCTTTTATTGTGTTTTGCTCTGCTATTCTATTATACTGCACAATAAAACGCCAGCTTCCTCCTCTCATTAGCCATTTGCTTGTGCTTGAAGTGCACTGAACACTTTCACGTGCCTGCGAAGAGAGGTGTAATCTGCTCTTTGGGAGTCGCTCACCTCCTCTCAGACCCCCGGTGCACTGCCTGCATTGCAAGCATGGCCGCAGTGCGTGTGTGTGTCTGGCTCTGTGCGCAGTTACAGCAGCATCACATAAAAACTGCTCCTAAAGTACATTCCTTGGGCTTCAGGGTTAAGCAGGCACAAACTGGGAAGAAGGAAATTCATGATTATCTGAGTAACTTTAATTTGCCCTCTTTAAGCATCTACCTCTTGGATTAAGCAGGGCATGGGGACCTATAAAAGAAATAGTAAATTTTAGTGCCATTAAAGACAGCATAGGTGGGAAGGGGCAGAAATAAAAGTACTCTGGCAACAGCAAATCTGGTGGATTTTTTTTTTTAGATACAGCTTTTCCCCTTAGAGATTTTGAGGTTTGTTTGGTTGATTTTTGCTTTCAGCATTTTTATGAGGACTCTTAAATAAAAATGAGGTTATATTATAGGTGCAGCAGCGCACTTACTATGCCCCTTGGGTGGTGGGAGGAAAACAGAGCTAACATGGGCTTTGGGATTGAGATGGCAAATGCAGGTAGGGTTTGTATGGACAGATGCTGTGCTAGGGGAGAGACAAAACACCCATTTTCCTTTTGCTGTTCTGCAGGAATATGTGTGTAGAGAGGAGAAGAGAACCATCTTGATGCAGGAAGTGATGAAGAAAGGTAGCAGGAGCTACCATCACCCTTCCTACGATGTGGCAGGTCTGGGCCTCTGCTGCATGGACTCATAATGTGGGCGATAAAACAGGCCTGTGAGGTCGCAGACATCTCCTGTCACCTTAGCACAGGTCTGTGGCCCCCAGTGCACGCCCCTGGTATCCCTATATGTGTCTCCTGAAGATCTGCAAAGCCTCCCATCTTCAAAGCGGCTTGTCTCCAGTAAGGACCTATAGTTCCCTCTGCTGGGAGGATGGTGAAGAAATGCCTCTGAGCTCCTTTTCCCATCCAAGGAGGACACAAAATTCAGACTTCTCATTCCTGGAGTATATTCCAAGCACCACCAGAAACATCCTACCCCAGGCATTGCTTCCCTCTCTCTTTGCTCTCCTGCTAGCTGAATGAATGGAAATACAGAGTTCCTGACATTTAATCTGTGTATTTGATGGTGTTCATCTTAATTCAGCCCTTCTCCATGGTGGAAATGGGCTAGTTCCAGGGAATTTCAGCTTGGGGTTCTTTTTTCTTTTAGTTTCCAGAGTCTTTACTTTCGTAGTTGCAAAGAAACGCTGGGCAATGTATTCCTAAAATAGCAAAGAGCAAATGCTTCCCATTTTTTAGATCTTGCAATTCTTTTTTAAGCTTATCTGCAGAATCTGATAACTAAGGGGTTTTAAAAGTTGGACGAGATTAACAACTAAACAGAGCATCCAACAGCTCCTCTCTATCATTTCTGGTTCTCAACAGGTAATTCTTCATTAGTCTGAGGCATGTGGTTACTTTCCTCAGGCAGATAAAATACCTTTTTCTGAGTCCTGTCAGCCTGAAATCCCATTAATTTTATCTGGAGTGATTGGTAAGAACATATGGGATGTTCTCTTTCTTTGACCCAACAAACGAGGGACCAAATTAAGAGCAGTGTGAGGAGAAGGAAGAAGAAGTAAGGGTGTGCTGAAGAAGCAGAGGCTTTGTGTCTTCCAGGAGAGAGAGCAGCAGGGTTGAGAAGAGTGTCTTAAAACATCCTTAAAAAACAGTTCAGGAGCAAGCAAAGACATTAATATTTTACCAGCCTAAAGCGAGCCCTGTCCCACCTTGGTTTGACTGATTTGGGGTGCAGAAACCCTGTGGCTGAGTCAGGTTATTGCTTCCATACTGTGAGTTGACTCAGTTATGAAGGTTGCAATGAGTTGCCTGTAGCTCTGCTGGCTCCGTGTGGCTTGTGCAAATGCAAAGTAATGCACCTGGGGAAAAACCAAGAGATGCACACAGCTGCATCAAACAGAGAGTGAGCTATTATCCCCTGAAAGTGGATTTGGTGTGGACAGATTTATAAAAGCCTCGGCCTCCTGTTAATTAGCAGTCAAAGAAGCAAATAGGAAGTTGTGTCTTAATAGGAAAGGGGTAGAGAAGATGGCTGTGCAATCTCACGGACCATGGTGAAACCACATGTCAGATTTGATGTGTGGCCTTGACCTCTGTCTCAGACAAGACAACAGAGCTGGAAACAGCAGAGGGAAAGGTAACAGGGCTGATCAGAGGCACCGAATAGTTCTGGACACTCAGTGACTTAATCAGTTAGGATTCTGCAGCTTAGAATAAAAGGTGAATGGAGATGTTGGGAAAAAACCTGATAGGTTAAAGGAAGGTAGCAAATGAGGTGTTTCTCTTTGTGGTTGCTAACAATGTAAAGGCAAAGAAGTATCCAGGGAATCCACCAGGTCATGGGCTTAAAATGAACATAAAAGGATGCGTCCCCTGAAAGTGTATTTAAATTGTGGAGCTTGTTGCCAGCAGATCTTGTAGATGACGTGTTTCACATGTTTCCAAAAGCAACTAGGCAACAGAAGTGAAAAAACAATCCCACCAAGAGCTATTGAGGCAGAGATACCATCTTGAGAGGTGTGGGAGCACAGAGTGGCCACATGTGCTTTGTCTCTTGTGCTTCTCCCCAAAATCTTCACATGTGAGAAAGTGTCAAAGGGCAGATTTGTGAGGAGGAGGCTGGTCCTGATCTTCATTGCCCATTCTTATGGCCTTTGGTCAAAACTTGAGGTGGGCTGGGTATAGGTGATGGGTAGAAGCAGACATAAGCACCATTTAGGCTCCACTGGTGAAAAGACTTGCCAGGCAGTAAAAGAAACCCAGGTCCAGCCTTACTTCATCTGCATTTCAGCTTGGCTCCTTGACAAGGTGTATCATTGCCTTCAACCCTCTCTCAGCCAGTAGAGATGGAGACACTGTCACAGGGCAGATGATAAGGATGACTGTACTGAGGTTCACCAGAAGCCACTGACAGGAGCCAGTATTGTCCACCTTAAACAAATACAGTAGAACAAGTATGTGGTTGTGCTTCCCCGACATATCATCCCTGCTGCTGGCAATCTGCTGCTTTGGGATTTCCTCAGCAGTGAGCAGTTCTCTGTTCACTAACTCCATCACTAATTTTGTGACTGTAATAGGCTGCAATGCCATTAGCCAGTGTCAGGCAGACACCCAGCTGCCTGGTTAATCTCTGTGGCTCTCAGCTGATTTATTCCAGCTGAAGATCTGACTGGGCACAGAGTCAGGAACAATGCGTTGTCTCACCTCCCATTGCTTTACGTGAGCATCAAGTGGTGTACAATTCCCAGAGGGTTGGCATCTCCCTGTCTACTCCAGGTTACTGCTGCAGTTTCAGTCCACATGTCCCATGGTGCTGAAGGCATGGATCAGTGCCCAGGAAGGCTCACACAGCAGCACAAGACCCATATCACATGCTCAAGTTCATACAAGCACTTCTGGCTTCAATACTTGCTGAAAGCATCAGACTGGGAGCTCGGGAGAACGATGCAAAGTGCCAGGCAGGCAGGAAATAGGCAGCCCTTGACCAGAGGAGCTATCTGACTATGAAGTGTCATCACTTTGCAGCCTGAGAGACAAAAGAAGGACTAAGAGAGTCCTCATGCCAAGTCCACACAAATTGCCTGTCACAGGCTGAACACAACTCCCTGTCCATGGTCCCACACAAGGGCATTTATGCTAAATACCTTGGCCTCTTCACCAGAGACAGCATTTGCGTCCAGGTGCATTCAACCTGTTTAGAGCATGCCCACCCTGCAAAAGGAAGTATACACAGAGATCTGAGCCAAGACAAACACCACGCAATAAGTGAGCATCACATAGTGGAAGGCTCTGAAGCCTTACCGTCTTAGGTTGGTGCAGTCAGGTCTTGATGAGCCAAGCACACAAGTCTTGACCTTCAGCAGGCTTGATTTGCTTTGACACTGCCAAGGTACAAGGAGCTTCACACCCTGTTGCCTCACAGCCAGGCTGGAATTTGCAAGCGCAGGTTTGTCAGTGCAGATGTGGTCTTTAATTCTATCAGCTGAAAGAAAAAGGAAGACAGAAGGAAATGTGGTCTCTCAGCTCAATGGGGGGAAGAGACTCACTTACCCTCCCCACCCTGGAGACACCAGCAAGGGGCTGACTGCCCACTAGCACTTAGGAACACACTGGAAGACCCAGCAAGCAATACTGCTAGCTGGAGGGAAAGCAAGACCTGTATTTCCCCATACCCATTCACATCATCTCCAGTGTGATCAGAGTCCCTCTATGAGATGTCCCATGATTGGAGCCAGGAAAGTAGGGGGCATCCTGAGGCAGCTGTGTTTGTGCCAAGTGATGCCTGCCCTGTGAAAGGCAATTATAAGGTTGTTCTCAGCTGTGATGACAGCCTTGCCTTTCTGCTCTCACTTCTGCCTTTCCTATATTTCCAAGAGATAATGATCTCATCTCCTAACTGTTGAAGATCGCTCTTTCTCCACTCTTCCCCTCCCTGTCCCCCTCCTCTGTTCATTATGGGATAGATACGTTATCGACCAACAATCACTAGATGTCAAAAAACCTTATCGCAGAATCCAGCTGCCAACATAGCCTAAACGTGCTTAGGAAATGCCAGTAAATTACAAGAGAGAGAGAAAGTGAGCAAGGGAGGAAACATTAGGATGAGCAGTGAACTGCAATTAACTACTCCACATTTGGAAGAAGCAGGAAATGTATGGAGGAAAGCAGAGCTAAGGGGTCATTGATTTTGGTAATTGAGGGGAAACTGGGAAATTGATGATTTAATGGTGTTCATCTGGGAGGAGAGTGTGCTTTGTGGGCCATGCTGGGGCAGGGAGACCACTGCTGCTGGGCACAAGTCTTGGGACCCATCCTAGTTAGGTCACAGCACTGTATATAACCCCCAGCCTTCCTTGGAAATGTCTGTGTTGTTCAGCTTGACATCGGTCTGGAAAGGGCTTCTTGTCTCATGGCCATACCTATGTTCTTGCACTGGCATAGACCTGTGACCAGCCTTCTTTCCAAACTGACTGGATGACAAGGCTTGGGGGTTGGCTTGTCAGCAAGGCATGTCTAAGGACATGTCCAAGAGTGACCTGGAGAGGTAACCAAGAGTTACCTGCTGTTGTGAGATGTGATTGCTCTCACCTCAGCTGGACAGGAGACTGGGTAGGCCCATGCAGTAGTGGCCAGTAGTGAGTCCTGCTAGAAGAAGGTGGTCTTCTCTCTCTTTGAATGCAAACCTCTTCATGGAGATTGCATATCGTAGCCTTCCCCAAGCCACCTGAAATCAGGGAATTCATGTCAGATCTGCATGATCTGGGATCACAAAGGTATCTTATGGAACAATCCAGTCTCTCCTTCCTTCTGTGGCAGGATCAAGTATCTCTGGAGAAGTCCTGAACTTTCCTCTTCTCTATTTCCCACTACCACTGTCTGACTGTTGCCTGTAGACTTGTCTTCAAACATTTTGACCCGAAGCAACAGGCCCTAGATAATGCAAACTGCCACAAAGATTTGGAGTCTATCCTGCAGACCCACCTGGTATCTGTCCCTCCATCTTCATCTCTTTCTTCCATACTCATACATTTTCCTAAACCGAGCTTCCAGTTCCAGGGACATTTCCCAGCCTCCTAATGCATGCTCTGCCACCTCTAGCTCCTGCTTTCCACCCTATCTCTGCTTTTCATCTCACACTCCTCATCCTCCTGATTTTCCACTCTGTACCCACCCTCCCCATGCTGCTAAAGATGCTGCAAAGAACGGAGTAGAGTTGGAACGTAAAACATGAAACACCGTAGTAACACATTGACATAACCTGGCTGCTCCATGGGAACAGCCAGACCTTGACACTTTTCCCATGGCAGAGGCGAGATGTTTTAAGGCTGTTTGTACCCCTGAGGAACAGTCTCTGCTGTGACTTACTTGTCATGGTGTAGACAAGCAGGTTCCCATTTGAGAGCCATAGCCCTGACATCCTGCAAGCGTAGGTACCACTTATTCCATTAGGAATTCATCCAGGTCAGACTGCTCATCAGCTGCTGGGCTAAATAATAATTTGCAAAATTCACAGCCCCTTTGGAGATGTCAGCGTGTACCAGTACAAGATCACTGCTTGTCACTACAGCTCTGCTCAGCTCACACTTTGCACAGCCGAGGCAGGCACCAAGAGGCAGTGACCTGTGCTCCACCATATGCTCTCTGCCCTGCCTGCTGCTGCTGCCACAGCCGGGAGCTGAGCAGCTTGGAGACGCTATGACTCCAACTCTCCCCAGAGCTATACATGGCTGCAAAGCACAGCCAGGTTGAGGATTCGCTTTAAAACCTTCACAGTCTACGTAATGCTAGGTTAATAATTTTCCTTAAATGGACTACAGGATGAACGGAGGGCTGTTCTTTTTCCACAGGGTTATTTCCCCTCTCATTACAATGAGACACTGCCATTTAAGAAATAGCGGCCAGTGATTACATCCAAGAAAGATGCTCAGGGTTTGGAAAAAGATGCTCACCCTCCTCCAGGAGATGATGACGACATTTCAGTCTTTCTAATTAAGTTTGTGTCCCAGGCCAGCAGAATCTGGGAGATATAAATCTCATTTTTCCCTCCTCTGTATTAAATTGAATTTAATGTTTGTGTAAGATAAACAGCTTATAGCACTGGATGTCTTGGTTCTAGCTCTCCATGGATGCTGCTTAGGGCAGCATGGTCCTCTCCTGCCTGGCCCCTGGTGCCTGGGTTCTCAGCTGTAGCTGCTGATAGCCCAGCTATGGCAAGCTTACAGTGCAACCACCTCTCACTGGGGAATCATTCTTAGCCTTCTCAGGAGTTTCAGGCAGTGAACCCCAGCAGAAGAAAGGGAAAACATGATAAGCACCACTGAAGCTTGTCCTAGTCAGGTGCCAAGCTAGGGAAAATGAAGTTTGTGGTCCATTGTGTGCCTTTTGGCTGACACCTGCAGTGGTGCATAGGGTTGGAGAACAGTGACAGAAGAAAAGCTGAAAGTCTAGAAATCAAAGTCAGTCTTTCCTGAGACAGTTTCTGTCTCCAAGTGACCTGAAATAAGGCAAGTATCTAGATACCGCTTACCACTGCGAAGCTCTCAAAGCCTGGACAGAGCACCATGTCCCACCACAAATGAAGGTGAATCTTCAAGAACAACCATAATGACACTGCTTTCTCAAGATTTCCAGCCATCTACTTAAAAAAAACTATTTGACTGCACGTGGTTCTGCTTCTCAGTCCTTGCAAATGCCATCACCATCCAGCCACATGTAGATCATCAAGGTCCTGCAAGCTTATGCTGTTTTTTTCTCTCTCTGTTCTACTGGGCATAGCTGGAGCTGTAGATCTGCCTTTCTTTCTTCCCTAAGTATCTGCGAATGGAAGGCAGCTACTGGTGAGCCTGAAGCAGATTTGCTACAGAGCTGCAAAAAACAGGGGGAAAAACCTTTGCTGCAGCACTCCAGCATGGGAAGGTTGCTCTGCTCCCATGGAGACCTGCCCTTGGGCTGTGTTTGGTGTGCTGCACTGACTATGTGGGGGGGTTCAAGTGTAGAGAGGCTGATCCTCTCTTTTGGACATGAGGAGAAGAAATATTCCATCTCCCAAATCTGGACAGCTTCATCTTTTCCTTTGCTGTGCCCTGGGTACCAACGCCTGCGAATCTGCCTGGGCCCAACTGGGGCCCTTGTGTTAACACTGCCCCACAGAAGCCGCAGTCTGTCCTCCCAGCTGCATGGATTTTCTCTTGCCTTACACCACTTCAGAGATGCTCCCTGACCACAGCAGTCTCCAAACCCTGTGAAGAACCTCGTGTGTAATAGCTGAGCTTGAAACCCAGCTGCTGCTCCCCTGGGGTCTCTAATGCTGCCTTATCTCCCCGCTCCCTCTGTGACAGTGAAAAAGGAGGCCAAGAACCCCTGGGAACATGCCATCCTCTCTCCCAGCTTTCACCAAGCAGCCTTCTCTCCACTGTGCAATTACGAAGGTGTCACTGTTCATTTGGCCGGGCCTTTCATACAACAAGCTCACGTAGCCCTTGAGGGACTCGAAAGCCAAGACAATTTCAGGGAGAAAGTAGAAGCTTCCACTCTACAATTTACTCATTCTTTCCCATCTGCTCTGCTGCAGCAGTGGGAGGGTGGAAGGAGAAAGGACTCACGATGTGGCTGAAATACATCAAATTCAGAAGCTTCATTAACCATGCTCCAGAGTTATTATTCAGACCTTCCTGGTGCTCCAAGGCTGCTTTTAGTTGACTGAAAGCTTTTAAGTACAGAGCCACTGGATATGGGCCAAATTGTGTGGCTGTGATGCTGTCCATGACCTTCTTCAGGCTCCCTGGACTTTTTACCTCCCAGGTGCTCCAGCTGACCATTAAAATCAATATGCTGGGACTATATATTTAACTGAGTGCTTGTCTTGGGCCAAGGCCTCCAAGATGTAGATCACTGCTAGGTATTTCTAGAAAGAGACAACTGGGAGACCAGAATAAAAAGGGTGCAAACACTGGTGAAAAAAGGGAATAAACTAATGCCATTGAGTAGAAATAGCATAGTCCCCCTTCTTGCTCCAGGCAAAATCACACACTAGCAATGCACAGACTGGAAGAACTAATGGACTGCAAACCTTTTCACATCTTCCATGGCCACCCTGATGTTTGGGCAGTCTTCTGACAGTGGGAGACTCAAGATCCATCTCTCCTCTGGTTCACTGATAACCTATACAGGTACACATGAGACACAGTTTTCAGCTGGTATCCATTGCCATTTCTATTCTGGTGGCTGTCCTGCTTTGGATAAACCATTCAATATTCATCAATATGCATCCTTTCTCCAAAACTCTGGACTTCACTAATATAGTGCTTATTTGGCCAGCAGCAACCTGCTACTCATACCTCTGACTGGAAAGAAAAGAGTCTCTATTTTTTATTTGCAAACCTGTAGTGACAGAGGGTGCTTGAGGGGTAAGGCAGCTTTTCCCATCTTTTATCCTGAGGATCTGCAATACCTTCAGGGCACATTTGTTCTCTAAACTCATAAAGCTCCTATGATCCCAGCTTAGCATAAGCTGAGATCACTCTAGCCACAAGTGCTTCTAGCAAGCAGCTGGGGAACATAACAGATAGCATTTTTGCAAAGGCAACTTAAGGCAGCACAATGGTAGTGACTGCATGTGCCTCTTCTTATTCTGTATCAGTTACTGCTGTTAAAGCAGCACCCAAGTGAAATCAAGCCCTCTGAAAAACAAGGGACACTGCTTACTCCAAGTGTCCATCTCTGAGTGTACGTACTTACAGTCTGCCTTGAGAAGAAAGGCAATGAAGAGTAGTAAGTCTGTGAGTCTTATAAAAGTGAGAGGGACAGCTCAGCATGGCCCCATGAGCCTTTGCTGAAGACATTTTGGAGGGTGAACCATTTCAGAAGCTGGCCTGTGGGTTTGTGACTCCACCCCGGGCTTTCCCAATGGAGACAATCTAATTTCCCACCATTAATTGATGTGCAGAGCCACTCAGCTCACTGAAATTACAAAGAAAGGGGCTTAGGTTTTTTTTTTATTGGCCACCTATTAGCATTTTTAATTTGCTGTATGAGGTAAGTTTCAAAAGGTGCCAGAGAGCAGTTTAAGAAATTAGCTGTTCTTAGCATTTTCTCCTCTTTCTGCTTGACGTGGGTCCTCAAAGCCTTTATTAAAACTGGGAAATGCTTCCAATGTAAGACAAGGCAGACAATTGCACAGGAGGACAAGCCTGGACCCTCCATGGAGCATCATGCTCCTCTGGGACTTCTGATGGGAGAAGGGAGCATGACAGAGCAGAGGGAGATGGTGATCTCAATCTTCCACAAGGCTGTGGAGTGGGGACACCACTCTGAAGCTGCTTCAGGAAGCACTCAGGACGGGGTGAGAGGGGCAGATGGGCAAACATCACACCCTCAATGGGAGACTGTTAGGGTCTCTTTCCTACTGCCTGGCAGCAGTGAGTAGACAGATTCACTTGCTGGAGGGATTTCTCTACTCAGCACTCATTACTGGGAAACATTTCTCCTATTCCTGACTCCACATCATCTCCCTTGATGCCAAGCAGCAGCATCACTGGACACTTTGGGGTGCCTGGAGGAAGAAAAGAGTTTTGCACAGCATTTCAAGCACCTTGTGTCATAATGTGGGAGAGAAGCTTGCTATGGGTTGAGTCACTTAAGGCCAAGAGCTAGGTTAAAGTAGAAGCAAATACCAACTTGCAATGACAAGTTGCCAAAAAAAGAGGAGAGACTATCAAGATTGTATGCAATGTTTAAGTTCCTCCTCAGTCCCTTCTTAGATTCCTTTCTTATTCTGGCAGATTAAATGGGACATGTTCTCTGCCAACTCAGAATAGATTTTCTTTGTCTTAGTTAACCAACTCCCCACTGGCCAGCCATGCTGGACCTTCAGATTCAGAGAGCTGTCAAGATGCCACACTGCTGCTAACACATGTCCCAGCTGCTCCCTTGTCCTTCTCCTCTGCCACATGATGAAAGATAGCAAGCACATCTCCACCTGCTCACCATGAGCCTCAGCACAGCGCTACCATCTGTACCAAGGCAGAAAAAAGGTAGGAGGCTGGAGAAGTGAAGGGCATGTCCTCTTTCCAGCAGTAGGGAAGTGTCCAAGGGAGTAGCTCCAGGGAGCCACAGAGCATAGCGCTTTGCTTGGTGCTTGTCTTAGGATTTCTGTTAGAGAATAAAAATGTACTTTGGAAGAAGATTGGGTGTAGAAGTAAATGTTGACTAAGCCAGGGACAGAAGAGGGACACTTGCCTTCTGCAGCATGAAGCAGCCATGCACAGGTGGGATGCTACCTTTGGAAGACAGAATCGTCGCCATGACCTTGCAGGAATGAGAAGTTTGGACCTCTTTGCTCTATATATCTCCACCTGTTGAAATCCAAGGACAGAACATGGCTGGAGCTGCTCATGGTGTGGATGTATAGGCTCTGGATGGATGATGTCCCAAACAGCTGTCTGTTTGGCAACTGCTATCTTAACAAGAGATGTGAGATGGGTCATTGCCATCCAGGACCACCACCCTCTAGGTCTGGCATCTTAGCTTTAGTTGAAGCAGCATCTTTAGATTGTCTGCAGTGAAAACCTTCAGAATAAAGCCCTTCAGTTTGTGTCCTGCCACAGTTCCTGCTCCTCAGCTGTTACCATGGTGCAGGAACTTGACCAACTAGTAGAGAGGGCACCCTTACATCTTCCATGTAAGACAAAGATTGTGGCTCCAGGCATCACAGTTCAAAACTGTCCCCACTTGAGACTCCTCTTCTGTCTTGCTTCATGCCAGACTTTCACTCAGCCTTTATCCTGCACTTGGCCATTGAATAGCTGCATGAAGGTGCCACTTTTACATGAGGTCTGCACAGGAACTCCTCTATGTCTTGCCATGAAAAAGGGATTAGTGACTTCTGGCTTCATGCTAGCAGCATGTGAGGGCTGAAGCAGGAGAGATTCTCTCTGGGATGTCTGCTTGCTGTACAGAAACAGGTAGAAATGGCTCTGCAGAGTCTGTGACTCTTGCTGTCATTAGGCACGAGGCAGCTTATGCAGCAAGCAGGAGCTTCTGCACATCCTGAAGACCCCAGGAGCCGTGCTAAGTGTAGCTGGGTACCATCTGTTCCTTGCCTTCCCCACTGACTGTTCATCCCTCTCACATCCATAGGGCTGTTGTTAACACAGCCCTCCACTGTTCAAACACTGCTATCATGCTGGGCATAGTTTTCCCCTTCCTCCTCCTCTGAGGAGTCTTCTGGGGGTTACTATACCCCAGGTTTAATTAACACTGGGGAGAAAGTGAAAACAGCTCTTAGCTGATTGTGGCAAGGGAGGAGACCTAATAAGCCCCAGGAGGGGAAGGCTGACTGCAGAAATCAGGGTAGTAAAATCAGAAACCTCTGAAACAAGGCTGGTCTCAGGCTCTGCAGCCAGTTAGTATTCAGCTGGAACACCACATTGTTAGAGACAATGCATTAACATCAAAGTCGCTGGGTCAGCGTTTTAGTTAAGTTATATATTTGGTATTACATTTTTATTGTGGTTTTTTTTTTTAACACCGTGTTTTTATTTTTATGTTTTCATGTCCGAGTTTTTGCAAGAATTTAGTGCCGCTGGAAAACGCCCTATCGACAGCCCCGGAGATTGAAGGTCTTTGTCTATATCTAGAGAAGGCAGTGTTAGCCGCCTGCTAGCACTCTCCCTGCCTCAACCCCACTCACAAGGATCACTGTTAGAGATGGGGGAGCAGCACTGTTGGCCCTGCAAGCCAAGATTTTCCTGTAATAACAGGGTTCAGGGAATCCCATTGCTGCAGAGAAGTGGAGGCATCAGTCCCTATCCTGTAGGACCAAATCTGTGCAAGAAAAAGCTGAGGTCAAGCTTGGTAGGGTATGGGTTGGTGGCAGAGTGAAGTCCCCCATCTTCTCTGTCCCTGGTCAAGTGCACAGGGTGACAGGTCACTGGTGCTGCTCAGTGGGTCTCCTCCCTCGCTCTTCTTCTCCCCAACACATTGCTTTCCCCTCACTCATAAAAAGCTGAATTGACAGGAGAGGGGAGGATTAACCTTTGCCACCCGTGTAGGCTGCTCCATACAAATATTTCTCTCCAAAGCATCAAGTAATAAATGAGTCTTCATCTTTGTCAAACACCTTGGAGTCCATTTGCCATGTCTCCCCAAAGGCAGCGCAGCGGGGCAAGGCAGTGTGTGAAATATAGAAGGACTATAAATCTCTCCAGCACTGTATGGGCATTTTACAGCTTGCAGTTTTCACTGAGAAGTGGCTGTAAATAATGGAGGGGAAAATCTGCCACTTGTCTCCAGGGGAGGATTTATTTGGGTGTAAGTGCTATAGATCTTCATATGTATGCTGCTGCTGTAAATAAGCAAAGTTTAAACAGTGACCAAGGCCTGTCTCTTTCTCTCTCTCCCATGCTCTTTCTCTCTCTGTTGTTTCACCTGCTCTCCTCTGTTTGTCTGCTGTTACAGACTACAGCTCACTCCTGAGGAGAGCATATGCCTGGAGAGTCGCTTGAGGAAGAAGAGTGTTGCTGTGATTGAGTATACATTTTGCTTTCACATACAGCCCATGCAAAGGATTCACGGGGAAGAGAAGCTGATAGTTAGGATTCAGGACCTGCTGCTATGTACACTTCAAATGCTCCTTTGAGTTCTTGGTTCAGGATTTTAATGATGCTGTTATTCTTGAACAGAAGCATATGGTTTGCTTCCGTCTTTGCTCTGTTGCAATACTGCTGGCCCCTGATTTGAGTCACTGCATTCAGGGAGCTGCTGAGAGTATCTGGATGGAAGTCAATTCTTTGAAATCCTCCTCAGGCACCAAAGCTGCCAGTCCATGGGGCATGCTGGGGACACCCCTGGGATGTGGCATGCACCTTGATCACCACAGCCAAAAGGCTTTGCAGAAGACTGGCACTATCAGGACAGGAGGTAAGATGCGTCTCTCAGGCATGGGGCTAAGTTACATGGCAAGTCCGGGCATATGAGGCATGTGCAGCTTCACTAGTGGTGACGGTGAAGGACCTGAAGAAGTTGCTGTTGATGGACGTAGCAAAGCAGCCCTCAAAGGGACCATGGGCACAGTTCTTCATTTCTACCAGCAATCTACAGTCTAGTTGGCTGCTGTCCCTTGAAACCAAGACCCAGGCAGAATGGGACTTATTTCTTAGGCATGCTTGGGAGCAGAGAAGCAGATCTTGGACATACGTAGCTACAGACTGCAGAAGGATGCCCTCAGACTGCACAGACTGCATCAGAGTAGGAGCACATGGCCCGTGGGTTTTGCTGTTAGGAGGTGGTGTCTGCTGCCAGCAGTGTTGCAAGAAGCCCGCTCACCTGAAGCCAACAGTCACTGTCAATCCAGAAGCATCTTCCTTCCACACCTGGCTCCACATGTCCCTCCAGAAAAGGCCAGACCTTCCCAGACATTCAGAAGCCCATCCTATCTATTTGGAGCTCTTGGCAAGCCAGAAAAAGCAGAAATCATAACAGTAAGGGAAGTAGTCACCCACTGATGTGGGGTGAGAGCAGATCCCCGTCCACCCCAGCTTGACACTGCACACATGTGCAATAAAAAGGCAGACCCAGTTCAAAACACTTGTAGCAATCTCTGTGGTGCAATATTAAGCACTGTCCTTCCCTTGCCCTTCAATATCTTTATAAATTCTGCTCTCTCTTCCTGTCCGAGTAGCGTCTTACAGAAATCAGAGGAGAAACAAAGAGCTGAGAATGAGACTTTGCATCCCGCAACAAAGAGCTGTGTGATTTCTTCAGGAGATCCCCATAGTGCGATTAGCATCTCTTTACAGCAACATCATCTCTCCTTGTTTTGTGTCCCCAGAGAAAGATAAAATTGTCACCAAGAGCCAGAGAATGAAGCTTGATGAATACTGAAAAAACATTCACCTGCAAACTGAGTTGGACTGGTCCCAGATAGGGACTGACGGGCAACCACCCCTAAGGAGCATTTTCAGAAGCTGGGGCTAGAAGAAGTAATATCAGGGGTCAGAGCTGCGAGGGAAGTGCAAGGAAACAGGGCTAGTATTAATGAGGAAGGACAAGTGGAACAGTCTCAGGTGTGGGCACACATCGTATTCCCAGGCACATGCCCTACTCCCCTCTGCTCCCACAGACTAAAGCAGAAATGGTCTGGGGATGGTGGACATGGGTGGTGAGACACAACCCTGTCCCAAAGCCACCCTTCTAGGCTCTCACACTATGGGTTGCTCCAACCATAAGACGGTTTGAGGAACAGTGGCTTCACCCTGTGCTTTGTTAGAAGCAAGGAGCTCCCAGTCATCTTTCCTCATAATTCCTTTCCCATATCTCCATGAACCAGAAAACCTTTTCTGAGGGAAACAACAGAATCGTTAGTTTTCTTGTGTGTCCGCTGTTTCGTTGATTTTTGGTTTTTGTCTTAAACAGGCAGCTCTCAATAACATGCAAAGGAAGGTTGATTTTATAAAACACTGTTGCTGAACTGAAATTTGCAGTCAGTTTGTGAGTAGCTTGGACTCTGTCTTGTACCCTACCTGTGACTTCCCATCCTGATGTTTCCTCTAGTGACTTGCTGTCCTCTATATAAACATTCTTGTCTGACTGGCGTAAAAACACTCAATTAACGAAGGGGTCCTCTGAGTCCTCTGAAATTATAATGCTCTAAGTTGCTGCCCAGCAACAAGGAGCTAAATTACAGTGCTTCAGCACACCTGGCAATTGCTGTTTCTCCATTCACATGCCAGGAACTGATGGATCCAAACAAAGAGAGCTTCAGCAGTGGAAGGATAGTAGAAGACATGTGGGAAAGCCATGGAATACCTTAGTAACAGATTTCAGCCCTCTCACCACGAGGAGTGGTTGTTGAACTCCAATTACAACATGCTCAGAATCTATTAGAGGTGAATTTGGACAGGTCACTTTCTGGCCCTAGTGGGACAGGCAGTTTAATGGGGTTTGGCCATCTTGCATGGATGAGGAGATACAGCTTTAGGATTAGTTTAGGAGATCCACGTGGAACTCCTGTATGAGGGTGATCCTTCTGGTGAAACCAAGTAGACTTAGCATTTCAAAGCTGTCTGTTGGTCCATCAGCTGCTCCTGGTGTCTACAATCTCAAATTCATCTTCAGTGTCTGGGACCTGTAAATGTAAATTCATCACATCTTCTTGTGGGCTGGGAATTCCTTGTGCCGTGATGCTTTCCCAGTGTGAGTAGTTTTGATAAAGATTTGGAGGAAGGCAAAACCAGAAGTGAAGCACTAGAACTGCAGTTGTGTGAAGAACAACCAAATAACCTAAGACTAAAATTTGGCAAACTGTTAACCAAGCTGTGAGAAAGGTCTGCAAGGTTGTGAGGCGGAAGGAAGGGATGGACAGCAGCCAATGGTCTTCTGTTTCTTAAAATGAAAGAATTAGAAGGTACCAAATAAAAACTGCATGTGGCAGACTGGAATTAAAGTAGATAGTTTTAAACAGCACATCATCTGCCTGTGGAGCTCCTCACACAGAATCACAGGCTTGCTCAGGCAGGCAAAGACCTCCGAAGGTCCCCTTGTCCAAACCCTCTGCCCAAGCAGGACCACCTACAGCAGGCTGCTCAGGACTGTGTCCACTTGGCTTTTGAATATCTCGAAGGATGGGGACTCCTCTCTTAGCAACCTGTTCCAGTGGTTGGTCATCCTCACAGTAAGAGATGCTTAGAGGGCAAGTCTGTGCCCATTGCCTCTGCTGCTGTCACTGGGCACCACTGGAAAGAGCCTGATTCCATTCTATTTACACCCTCCCTTCACATATTTGTATATACTGAGATCCTCTCTTAATCTTCTCTGGGCTTAACTGTCCCAGCTGTCTCAGTCTTTCCACACAAGAAACGCTGTAGTCCCTTTGTCATCCCTGTGTTCCATCACTGGACTCTGCTCAGTGTGTCCATGTCTGTCTAATACTGGGGACCCCACAACTGGACACAACACTCCAGCTGTAACCTCACCAGCGCTAAGCAGAGGAGAAGGATCAGCTCCCTTTGCCTGCTAGCATTTGTCTAATGCAGCCCAGGACATCATTGGCCTTCTTAGTGGCAAGGGCACATTGCTGGGTTATGGCCAATAGGTGTTGATCAGGACCCCAAGGGCTTTTCTGCCAGGCTGCTTTCCAGTTGGGTGGCCCCGAGCACATGCTGATGCACAGGCCTGCTCATTCACAAACTGCAGGACGTTGTTAATATATAACCTTTACATGGGTCCAAGAATAAGTTATATGAAATGGTAGTGTGTATGGATTTATTGTGTTTGCCACAAGGATGCCCGTATTGCTTTGGGGTGTCTGTGAGAGTTGTCTGCTCTATGATATCTTCCTTAGACTTTACTGTTGGCCATGGTGTGGACGTGAGGGATATTGCCACATCCCTGTGCAGAAGTCAGCTTCTGCTCACAGCTGAGCTGGGCCACATCCTAGTGGGAACTAGCAAATAAAAACATGGGCTGGGGCAGGACAGGAAGGAGATCTGTTACTGGTTTGGGACAGGAGCCAGACAAAGCCTTTAATAAGAAGTCTGTCAAGACACTCGTGAAGAGGAATTTGGTACAGAAAATAAACCCAGTCCTTTCCACCATCAAGTTACCCCTGGTAGGACACTTTTCCTACCTCAGATGGGTGATCCCTCTGCAACTCATCAGGCACAGCCTGCAAGATTCCCTGTCTCCATGCCCCTTTTGAGCCCACAGATTGGTGGTATTTCAGTACGGCTTCATTTCTCAGCTTCCTCCATCTGGAAAGGACACCCCAGGCTGTCACACCAATGACAGAGAGGTGAGATCTGGCTTTTCAATTTATGTTTTCAACTCTTTTTGCCTTAAAATATCTTGAAAAGTGCTCAGATAATTTTTTCCAGCAGCAGTTTATTTGTTTTTGCTCACAAAGCCATATTTATCTACAGAAAAAAAGAAGTCAAACATCCCAAATGCTTGAAACACAAGAACGTGGGACTGGCAGGGACTTCCAGGCTTGCCAAATCCAACCCCTGCTGTTGCAGCAGCACATCACGACGCCCTTTCGAAGCTGGAGTCTGCTCCTTCTTAAAAGCTATTTGGATTTCTGCCCTCATGGCTCCTACTAGGCGGGTGCTTCAAACCCAATTGCTCTAATAGTTCAAAGCCGTCAATCTATTTCCAATCTCTTCATGGCCGGTCTATATACATTTGTTCTCACGCCAGCACTGTCCTCTGGCTGAGATAGCTATCTCAGCGCTTACTGGTGCTTACTCCCCAGATGTATTTATAGAAGAACATCCCCAGCCTTTGCTAATACACCTCAGTTTACTTTTTTACCTTTAATTTTTCCTTTTTTTTGCTTGACACTTTGCAGAGAGTAGAGTCTCCTGACCTCTCCCTACACTTTAACTCCTCTGGTCCTCACGCCATTGCAAGCTCACCTTTGGCTTCCTCTCATCCTGGGCGGAAAAGAGCATGGAGTTTGCAAAAGATTGTGTATTCCCTAGGAAATGAGACCCTGATGTGAGTCCTAAGAGAAATCTCATCTTCTTACTGGGTGATTCCCTGCTCCTGGTTGTTCCTGGAAGGAGCAACAGCATCTCAGCATCTCTTATAAAATCTTACCCAAAAAGAGCTTCAAGATTAACATCATCTTCCAGCAACAGCAACAATATGAGAAGTAATGGCAGGGGAAACTGAAAACTATTTGAAAATATGTAAATCTTCTCATTAAATAATTCACATGCATTTTCACACACAAAGGTGAAAAAAACCCCTTTGCAGCTGTGCATATCCTTTCTTCATCAAAGCCACACTACCAGCAGCTGCCATTCTCTTTCATCCTCAGATTTTTGTCTTCCTGCTCTCCACGTTTCAACCTTTCCTTTCTGCTACTATCACCTGATACTGGGATTTCCAGAGTGCTCACACCATCAGGCGACATCTTCCCCTCATTTCCCTCCTTTTTGTTCTGCAGCCTCCCTTAAATTATTTCCATCCTTGGTGGAACCTGCCTCAGGATTACCAGGAAATTCCTATACAGCCTGAGCTTTTCAACATCAGCAAGGAAAAGAGAAAGACCCTGTGTCCTGAAGGTTATGTTGACCTTAATGAGTAAGATGTCTCATAATTGTGCCTCGATAAGCACCATTTCTGGCTGTAACTGATGGGAAGACTCCCTGCATCCTACCTTGTGGTGTTCCCAGCATTCCCAGCACCCTGTGTCAAAGGATAGGCCAGGCAGAAAACTAGCAGAAGCTGCACACTTTCTTTGAGAAACTTATTTCCTCCAGTGAGATGAGGATGAGGGCCCAGATATTATGGGAGAGGAGTTCAGGGAAACTTAAAAGCAAAGCAAAAGACCAACAAATGCTGAATTTTGAAGCAAAGAGTTCAAGGAAAATAGGAATATAAGGAGCCATTGAGCTCTCAGTTCTAGGTGATGGACGTTTGAGACTGATTTTCCTCAGACACCTCACGCAAGTGGTTTACACCTATTTGCAAGTCATTAAGGTTCAACCTAGTGGCGGGCCACTCAAAAGAAGATACATTTAATTTAATGCCTATGTTCTTTATCCATGCCTCAGCTTTCCCAAGCTTCCCAGTCTTCCCATCATTACAGCATGGGGAACTCCAGTCTACCAAGGTCACTCTTTGGCCTTGTACTTCGATCCTTTACTCCTTGTGGTTTCCCACTCGTAGCATATCCATGCAGTCCCCACACAGGAGATGGGATGCTGGCAGAAGAGAAGCCTGTCCCAGAGCTATTTTCCCAGGCTGTGCACATTTTTTAAGGCAGGAAAAAAATGAAAAGAAAAAGGGAAAAGAAGAAAGAAGAAAACAAACAAAATGTCTATTCCAGATTGGGCTAGAACAGGAATAATAATCCTTCAAGACTGGTTTGGCACAATTGAAGTATTTCACTCCTGTCATTGCCGACTGCTCTGCTCTTGCCTCAAAACATTTCTGTTACCCTAGGGTTGCATTTCTAAGTGAGCACTGAAAGAAGTCAGAGACCCGTTTTACAGTTCCAAAAGGTATTTGGAAAAAATACTTTTGGAGTTGGGAAATCCATCAATCCCAAACATTTCCCAGCGCAAGTTTTGGCTTTAAGAAACCAGAATTTATTTACTTTTTGGACGGAAGGGGGGGAATCATAAGACTTCCCAAACATCACCAAGCTGATCCCCTTGAGCCAGAGAATTTCACTGTGCTGTTTCCTTGTCTCCTGGCAGGGAAAGGCAACCATGGGTAATTAAATGGATAAGCAAAATAAGAGACAGCTCTGGGACCAGATATCCCGTGGCTGGGCCACTTTTAATACCCCAGATTTGTTTCTCTAGGAGACCCTGAATAGCTAGGCTATTCCTCTGCTAGCACCTAGCTCTGACAATATGTTATTTTCATACTATGATCACCAAGGCATTGATAACCTCATGGGGAATTGAGATAGATTTCTGTTTAGTAGATCGTCCTTCATTCTCAGCAGGTATTTTCCCATCTGCCCTTTTACCTGTCAGTTATGATGGCAGAGCCCGAAGTGAAGAGATTCAGTCACTTTCCTTCCACTCTTTTTTTTTTTGGTGTCATTTATAATTTTTACTGAGAAAAGCAAGACACGCTCCATAAATCAGCCCGCAAGTTAGAGAGTCACACTGTGGAGTATGCAGCAGGATGAGGCACCAGCTGCTCTTTGCAGATGAGAAAGCTGTAAATATAATGCTGTTTTAAGGAGGCAGCCTGTAGGCTGTGACACCACGTGCCTTTGCACCCCTGTGGGTATTGCACCAGAGGTTCTCCAAACTATCTGAACAGCTCTATCGGGACAAGCTGCCTGGTCCATGACAGCATCATCCACAAAGCCAGTCACCTGCGAGGGCTGGAAATGCACTCAGACCTTTCCGAAGGTCGCAGCAGTCAAATATCATGCCTGGATACATTCGATATGCAGCAGGGAGCAGGAACGGGCTCCACTCCTCTTTTATAGGACCTTGAGTTGTTTGATGTAAGGCTGCATGCAAATCACTGCCCAAGGATGTGTTTGTCATAATTAATGCTAGCTTCCACCCCGGAGCACATTTCTGTCAAAGCGGAATAAATATTTCCCATCAGGGGGAGGGTTAAAGGGATCAGGACTTGAAGCACTTGGATAGCGCTGTGCCAGCCATCAAGGATCACTTCCCCTGTGGTCCAAGGCAACCAAAGACCTAGGGGTTGCTAATTTTTTTTTCCCAAGATTTTTGGGGTTGGAGGTTTTTTAATGATTTAACCCAATTTTCCCTTTGTGAGTGGCCTTCCGCTTCTACAGCAGGTGATTGAAAGCCCATCATCCATAAATTTCCAGCATACTTATGGACGTGGAAACAGAGAAGCTCAGAACACGTCTGGCTCTCTACCCAAATGTGAGTGCTGAGGTCTGGTGTTACACCAAGAGATAAATTTTAATATTTTTCTTTTCATGAGGGGGAGATAAATAGTTTATTCATTGGAAAACATATGTGGGGAGAGGGTGAAATGAACCTTCAGATTAAACTTGGCAAATGCTTCCAAGCTAAAGAGGGGATGTTTAATCACATTTTCTTGCAGAGAAGACTGAATGTTGGGTTTTAGCAAATTTTCTAAATGAAATGTCTCCATTTTTCTCAGTGATGCTTGTGTTTCTCAGCCTGATGATGCGCAGAATAGGCTTAGCAAGGGTTCTCAATAACTAGTAGAAACGCTCTGGCAGAGCCTTCACTCACAGTTTCTGGGCTTTAGTACTTTCTAATCAGGAGAAATGCTGAATGAGCCGAAGACCAGCAAGATTTGGCTCTGCCTAACACACTTCCACCAGCATGACACTGGGTGTTATCCCCTGCATGAACCCAAAGCCATGGGCTTTAAAGCCAAAGGGACGCATGATACCCATACAGGCATGAGATGGGCTGTGGAGATGTGCAACGTACTACACAGGTAGATGGGGCTGGGCGCAGGAGGGATTTGCCCTCTGAGGGTGATAGCACAAGCCACAGTGGTGACCTCTTCCCTGTGCCCAGCTTCTTCCCCTCTCAGGACTTTGGATGTAACTGCATTGTGAGGCTCCTAGAATCTGGTATTTTATGACGACAGTGAAAATAGAATGTTTTGCTGGTGTTCGAAAAGAAGCTGCCAAGGTAGCACAGACAAAGAAGGTTTCATTTTTAAAAAACATTCCCAAGCAATAACCTAAACAAAACAAAAGTACGCACACACAAAACATTATGCAAATGCTTCAGAGAAGATGAAAAAATAAGCATTTCAAGCCAGCAAATAATTCAGTCTTCTCGGTCTCTTTTTTTCTCTTACTTTGCCTGCATGGGATCTGAAATTACATTTTACCACCTGCTTTGCTGAATTGTCCTTGTACTTTCCCTGCCAAGTTTCATACCCTCAGGGGACATCAGCTCCCAGGGCTGAGGCACATTGCATTTTCCTTATCCAGTTTCCTCAGGGACAGGCATCTGTTCAAGTGCTGCATCAGGCTGATGTGCACAGGGGAAGCTGCTATGCCTCCCTGTTTCCTATTGGAGCACGCAGACCATTTTCAACCCATTTGGCAAGAGACAGGGCATGTGAAGAGCAAGAAGCCTCCGGCATATTGCAGTAAGCAACAGGTGGAGAAGAGGCAATCACAGAATCAAAGAACTATTTAGGTTGGAAAAGACCCTTAAGATCATCAAGTCCAACTGTAAATCTCACACTGCCAAGTCCACCACTAAACCATGTTCCGTAAGTGCCACATCCACACGTCTTTTGACAAGCCCATTAATGTTCCTGTTGACAGAAAGGCCCCATGGTGTAGTAGTGTTGTTCACACCTTCCTAGGCAAAGGAGAATCCACCAAGCTGCTACTCCAAGCCCCACTTCCTCCAGCCCAATATGAGTATCAGGACAGTCGCCCGCTAAAATGCAGGACCCTGGTTGTATGTTCATCACTTACACAGCAGCGAGCTTGCAAAGGCTGGGAAGAAGTAAATTCAACTGCAAACTCCCATTTTGCAGAAGAGAGATGGAGTCCCAGATGAAAGTAAAATGCCAAGCAGTGACATGCACAGTTCACAGTGTACTGACCCCCCATTTCTTGCCCTGAGCAATACAGGCAGTTTTAGCATAAGCACCTCTGTCACTGCGTGGCTTTCACCATGTGGACTGCCAATGCCAGCAGGTAGGAAAATGCAGCTGTATTGCTCTTGGCTGAGGTTTCTAACCCCCTCACTTGCAGCCATACAGCTACTTCTGGCTCAGCCTTTACCTCTGACTGTGCCCCCCCGAGTTACTGCAGCTCAGTTCAGTGCCTCAGCAAGTCAAAGCAACCTGCTCTGGAGGCTCAGCCAGATAAAATGCACACAAGAGAGCAGATAGCAGTGGGAACAAGAGCAGGACACCCCAGCATCCTCAGCCAGAATGTCCACCCACACCTGTCTCTTGGTAATACTTCAGGCAGTGGAAAAGGGAGCTTTCATAAGGTGACCTTTAGCGCCTCTTGGAGGTCCCTCATTGTCTTCAGGCTTCCTTCATCAGACTGCTCCTTGAAATGAACATCACTTTCCAGCCTTGTCATAGATCATTCTGCTGAACTTTGTCTCCTTGCACTCATTCATATTCCCTTTTTTCACAGGAGTTCTTGGGGATGCTCCACACCGTCCATTGCCAGCTCCTCCAGCTCAGCAGCCTCACGCTACCATAGGACACCCATCTGTGTTTCTCCCCTTCAGCTTCTTCTCCTGCAATAAGCCAGTTTTGTACATCAACCTCTGTATTTGACTCCAGGAGGGTTTGTCTAAAAGATCTGCTGCAAATAAAACTCCTGTTGTACCACAGCTCCCTTGCACAAAGCAGAGGGAAAAGGAAATTTATGGTGAAGATTAAGTGAGGAGTGCTCTTATAGTGAGCTGGTTTTGGCTATCAAACTCTCTCCATATGAAAGTGTCAGAGTACTCCCTGCTTAAGTGATTTAAGGACAGGCTAGACACATCACAGTGGCTGTTCACAGAGAATGGTGGAAATTATGAGAAAGCATCCCCTTTTCTTGAAGCCACATGACAACCCCAGTCAGGGAACTGGCATAAAGCAAGCTGCCTGTACAGGAATATGCATCATAATATGGCAATATGCACACACACCTATATTTAAGCCTGATCAGCTCCAGTTCATCATCTGGCCTCACAACCAGTTGTGCAAATGTGTCTGGGGAAATTGTGTGGGGATGGGGGAGAAAATGCCACTGGAGGCAGAGGAGATGATGAGAGATGTGTTCACCCATGTGGCTGGTAAGCGCGATGTTTGTGGTCTGCAGCCTGACTCACTTGGTGTACATCCCAGGGATTTTTGTACCACTTGGTGCTTTGTTTTATTAAAGCTGGTAGTGACTCGGAGCCTTGTGGAAAATCTCAGCCTGTTTGCTTTACTTGCAGACTTAGAATTTTCATGGCTGAACTTGAAGATGTGAACATTGCTGACTGAGAGGCCAGCAGATGAATCAATAGATCCAGCACCTGCTCAAAGCCTCTTCATTTTTGCAGCTTTAGCTCATGATTTCCAAACAAGCAGGACAGATCTGCCAAAGGGCAAAGAGGTGTGAGCTGATAAGCAATGCCAAGGAGAGGTGGAGTGAGGGCTGCTGTGGGTCCACACGCATCTATGGTGCTAACCCATAGATGCCAGCCCTGCTGTGTCCAGATGGGTGCAGCAGTAATTAGCACCGAGCAGTTTCCAGCCCCTAACAAACCTGCCCCTGGGTTATAGTAGGGACTTTTGCCTGCTGCTGGTCCTGACCCAAGCTTTGTGCGATGTGCTCTGTTCCTCCCACCTGCTGCAGGTATTGCCATTTCCTACACAAAGACAAGTTTCAGGGAAGAGTAAAAGGAGGGAAGGAGGAAGACTGGAGAAATCTCTTCTCATTGCAACTTTCTTTGATCACGAGCAAAGAGGTAACCCTTTAAATGCATCCTTGGTATCAGATGATATTTGTGACTACCTTAGCTGCAAACGTTCACTTTGACTCCATTAAAAGCTTTATTGGTTTTGCCATTTTAAACTGGTTTTCCAGTCCTCTCTGCTGGTGTTCATGGGAGACCAGGCTTCTGAAAGCCTGTATGAAAACCCAGCAACCAGCCAGCCAGGCTAGTAAGCAGGAGCAGGTTTTCTGCTTCCAGCTTCTCATCCGACCCTCTTGCACATCATATTAAAGTTTGTTTTATGCTCTTCAATACATACAGACATGGCCTAAGTGCTGACATTACTAGATAACGTCACTAGCATTACTCTGCAGTAGCATGCAAAAGCAGAGTGATGCAACAGCGATAGCAGCTTATGGTTTTCAAGCAGAGGGTCTGGGCTGTGTTACTGCTGCAGAGTGGAGATGAAATATGTTCTGCTACTGCAGCATCTCCCCAAGCGGTAAATGTTATATGGTGGCCACCAGTCTGCTGATTGCTGGCCCACAGACAGATCCAACACCCTCCCATAGGGACCGGAGCGGCTGTGTTAACTCATGCAGCACGGCTGGTGGGATGGCTGCCCAGCCCTGCCGGCTCCTGCAGAAAGCTCAGTGGCACTGATATAGAGCAGACTCCTCATTGCGGTACATATACATAACAGCAGCAACGCACCACGGCGCTGTCTGCCAAGCTGCCCATTCCCATTGTAGCCTAGATGCAAATCTTTGGTCTTGTTCTCCCAAGATGGGGAAGGTAAAAAGTTGCATTGGCTTTGCCTGCGGTGATTAGCAGGAAAGGAACCCCAGTGCGATGAATGAGAGGGATGGGAATGTTACAGGAGGCTTTGCCATGTAATTAAAACCAGAGCAGATCAGAAATTGCAGTGCTGCCTCCTGGTCTCAACTGCTTCACGTTTCCCCCATCTCACAGCTTTAATTTTAACTAGCCTGCCCATCCCCATCCCTTGCTCCTCTGTTCTGCAAGCCATTGGTTTCTCTCCTTTCTGGTTGTATCCTGGGTCATTTCCACCCTTCATTAAATTTAGGCAAAGCACTGCACGAACTGTTTGTGCGCATGTTTTCAAACCCCAACAATGTGTGCTGTAAGCCAGGGCTGCAGAAGAAAGGAAGGAAAGGGAGGACATTGCTAGCCTCAGTGTTGGTGCCGTGGGGAGCAAGCAAAGCTGTGCAAGGGCCTCTTACCAGCTGTGTGAAGCAGGTCTTCTTGCATCATTCATGGTGAGGAACAGAAGGATGCACTGGGGAAAGGCAGCCCAGAGTGGATGGGCTTTCTCCAGAATCCAGTGGCAACTGGTACCTAAGCTCTATGCTGCCACTGATGCCCTTAGCCTCTTCCCAAAGCTATGTCTGGGACCAGCATCATGCTGTGCCCATCGATCCACCTCCACAGGTGAAGTTAGTGGACACAGGTGAAGAGTTTATCCCAGCCAGGCAGTTCCAGAAAGCCTCTGGGCAAGGGCAAGACAGAGAACGAGCTCACATCCCTCCCTGTGGTCCTTCCCTCATGGAAAGAACTACTGAGGACACCAGTGGGATCTGGCAGTTGTAACTACCACTAGGTAGTTTCTTCTTTGGGGTACTTCTTGTCCCCTTCCATTGGGCTCAGTGTTGCACCGTATGGCAAGGACATGTTTCTGGCACCTCTCCCCAGAGGCTGCTGGTCTCCTCCTGGACCACAGAGGAAGTATTTCACTTCACCCTATGCAGACAGCTCTGTTCAAGGTGTTTCCCACTGTAAGATCCTTGGGGAACCAGCATAGTTACGCCCATGCTGTTTCATACCACATCACCAGCTCTGTTCCCAAGCTATGCCATCATATGAGCAGCAATCACTGAGCTGCTTTGCCAGCCTGTTCCTGGGAAGCAAACACAAAAGGCAGTGAGACAATTCATTAGACATTCAAGCCCCTGGGAAGGTTTGCTTGTTGGGTTTGGGTTTTTTTTTCACTGAAGAATTCACCAACCCCAATGATTTTCAGCTTATTACACAATGCTGCACAGATATAAAAATACAAATACTTCTTTACATGCAGGGATCAGAAGAGCTCAAGGCTATCAGAACAACATTATTAAGGCAGATCAAAGCCCAGATATCTCAGCATCCTCATAAAAGTGGATGTATATGGTAGGCAAGTGTGGCAAGCATAATACCATGCTAATGTATGATGTTCCTATCCTGCACTCTTCCCAGGCTACAAATATTAGACTTACAGGCTTGATCTTAAGTGGAACTCTCTTTGATGAACTCATTCAATCTCCCCTTGGACCCAGGTAAACTTTAAGTAGCCGCAGCAACCTCTGGCAAGGAGTTCCCCAGCTAAGTGAAGACCTGTCACCTCTGATTTCTTTTGAATCTGTTCTGTGCCAGCTTCATTTAATGCCCTGCAGCTCTTGAGTGGTAAGAGATTTGCAGACAAAGCCCAGGTCCAAAGATTTTCTCTTACTTCCTCCTTCAAGGTTTGTTATTTCTGTTTTGCCCAGAGCCTAGCACATTAGAGACCTCAGGCCATTCCCGTAATACAACCAAAGCAAAATGCTCTGCCTTTGTTCCTGTTCCTGAGGTAGACCCCATCTCTGCTGCTCATTGTTTTAAGACTCTTTTCTATTAATAGCAGAAACAGACACTCCATTTCAATAATTCTATTCAAATTAATGCCTTTCATTATACTCCAAACACAACATCAAAGGCTTAGATTGCACCCTGGCCCTTTGTGAGACAGAAAGAGTTCTGGTGTAAAGATTTTCATCAGAATAGATGTTTGATGGGAGAAAGCTTTTTTGTCCATCAGGAAAGATAAGTTACTTAATGGGATTAGAGGCTTTAGTTCTTGTGGATGAGTGACTGCAACTGCCTAGGAGGTCCTATCCATCAGCAAATTTTGTCCCACAGTTCACTGTGATGGTAAATTTTGCTGTTGGAAATGCTTCAGTTTTACTCTGTTCTTTTCCATGAGAGAAAGGTCTCCTTTTCCATGACATAGAGAATATGAGTGTGTCTTGGAGAGAGCTGGGACTGCACGTCTCTGGTGGCCAGGAGAAGATAAGCTGCAGAAACCCCTGTGTCTGCAAGGATCCCTTTGCCATCATTGCCAGCCACCCTTCTCTACTAGCACATACAGCCAGTACAGAAAGAGGGTCAAAACCAAGCATGGTGAAGGGGGTCTCCTCCTGGGGTGCAACAAGGCCAGGTCAAAGGGCTATATTTGTACCCTGACTCTGTCCGTGACCTTTTGCTTTTCATCAAAAGGAGCACTGGGGGTTTGGGATAATCCACCCTTGGATTAGGCATGTAGAGAGGAGGTGCTTTGGTAGCTGTGTGCACATTTCCTCCTGAAACACTTGCAGCTGGGCAGCCATCCACACCAGGCTCAGCTCTAGGACTATTCAGGTATGTGGCTGAGGCTGCAGAGTGCACAAAATGTGCACAGTGGGGTCCTCAGAACATGGCCACGGCTGGATCTTGTCTGTTTGCAGCACCACATTACAGTTTCTCTTGCCTTCCCAGACCACCATGCTCCAAATGCATCCATCATCCACCCAGGCTCTCACACCTACTTCCTGCAGTCTACAAAACAAGTTGGATGCGCCCCATCTCAGGCAGGGATGATTCCTGGAAATACTGACGCCTACCTGGGGTTATGCTTCTTTGTGCACAGATTTTTATTACACAGATTGGCACTAAATGTCCTTGTAAAGTAAAGAAAGAAACTATATCTCAGTTCAGCGCAGGGAATGGGTTCACACATTCCTGGTATGTAGTAAATTCTGATTTTCCTTTGCTGTTTTCTCTTCATCGGGAACATTTGGTTAGGTTACTCTTCCCCTTTTGGTCTATAAAAGCTCTTAATGAAGCCCTATTATTGAACTAAGCAGAAACATTTACTCTTGAAAGGACTTTATTATGCAATTGTAGTTAAGCAGAACCTGCTGAAATGTCTCTCTGCACGTTCCTAGTTAAGAAGTCCAGTTTGTGTTTGAAAGAGCAAAGAGATCACAGTTACCCACTGTGGCCAGTGGTAATGTAGAGTGCAGAGCTTCACCTGGTTACCATCACCAGAAGATGTTCCCTCACCTCCTGTATCCAAATTCCACCCCATTTTGGATTTACATGTGGTTGCTGATGGTATCTCAGCCAGACCAGTATGTGAGCACGGCTGCATTGGTTGAGATAAGACAATTTAATGGGTAATGTGTAAGCTGTGCGCAGAAGCAACGTGAAACAAGGAATTAATTTACCACTTCTCGTGGTCAGGCAGGTGTTCAGCCATCCCCAGGACAACGGGGCTACATCATGGTTAATGGTTACTTAGGAAGACAAGCTCCATCACTCCAAACATCATCCCCTTCCCTTCTTCTTCTACCTTTATATGCTGAGCATGACTCTGTATAGTGTGGGATATCCCTTGGGTCAGCTGGGATCAGCCTTCTTGGCTGTGTCCACTCCCAACTCCTTGTGCCTCCCCAGCCTACTCACTGGTGGGATGATGTGAGGAGCAGAAAAGGCCTTGGCTCTGTGATCACTGCTCAGCAATAAGGAGAACATCCCTCTGTTGCCAACGCTGTTTCCAGCACAAATCCAAAACATAGCTGCATCCAAGCTACTGTGAAAAAAAAGTAACTCTATCCCAGCACACTCATGAAGGTGATTGCACAATTTATTTGCCCCACTTCTCCATTTCTTCTTCAGTCAGATACATTGGGTGAATTGCCTTCATGGAACAAGACTCATTTCATTCCCAGTTCTCCAGTCTTGCTGTTCCAAAGCCTTTTAAAAACTCATGTAGTGAGAGCAGAGCTGGGGTCTGCATCATCCTGAGACCACCCTGGGTACCCCACTCACAGCCCCAGGTTTCAGCATGCAGCCTTCAATTTTATAGGAAAATTAATGATAATATTCCTTTTCTCAGCTAGGGAACTATGCAGCAACTTCTCTAAAGCAAAGCTCACTGAAAAGGCTACTGAAATAATAGAAAGTTTCCCCATAGTTTCCACGGCCTTAAACATGGCCTTACTGATGGATCCCAATGAAGCTGACCCTTTTTAATCATCTTTTTCTGAATTTGAAAGGAAGATATTTAATGCCTGGTTTCTAGTCCATTTATTTAAATTTTTCTCTGCATGTATTCCCATGGTTCACCAAGAAACATTTGAGCAAACACGTAAGTGAAGTATTGTCTTTTAAAGAACAGATATTTTCCCTGGTGCCTACATGACAGATTATTTGCTATGCTGTTAACGCATGCAACAGAATGTGAGAAAGGCTCGTGGAGGTAGTGCAACAGTTTGCAGCTCTGGGAATTAGAGAATCCAACACAACAAACTGCAGCAAGAAGAGCAAAGACTGACACCACTAATTTCTCCATCAATCACACAATATTTGTGTGCACCAGGGCATATCCTTTATCTTGACTTTAAGATCAGTAAGGGACACCCCTTAAAGGAGTTATCCCCTCAGTTTTTGCACTCTTTTCCCAGCGTGACTCTTTTTCTGCTTCCTACCACTGTATTTTTATCTGTCTTCTTTCCAATAAATGAAAGTACAATTTATTTCCCTGGGCCTTTTTTTCAGTGCCCAGACCCGTAGGCCATGACCAAATTGCCTCTTCCTTGGACAAATAACGTAAGTGAATTTCTCACTAGAAGACAACCTCCCCCAGAATCAAGTCATTATAGCAGCAATTTTCTCATCCTCTTCTAATTAATTAGAACACTTTTTTGAAAGCGGAAACCCAGAATAGGACACAGAATCAAGTAAGAAGATAGCAGCAATCTCCTAGTTCCTGCCGACTGCCTTGCTGTTGAAAGATTCGGAGATATCATTCACTCCCTTCCTATAGCAGTGAACTGAATATCTATTATGAGCCTTCACTCATTTCAAGAGTGACTGCCTTCTGAGATACAGTTTCCTGCCTTCATTTTAAGGTTTTCTGGCCTGGATGTGAAATTCCTCAATGGAGTCTGCAGTAGAAAAGAGGGCTTATTAATGGAAGCAGCAGTGATGCCCAAAGAAAGAGCATCTCATTGTATGAAATTAATGCTGCATCCTGAATGTGGCGTAAGCCAGCTCTGAGCTGATGCAAATGGAGATGGCTAAATACTTCTAAATGGACCTGTCCAACTGACACTCATTTTAGGCCTCAGAGTTGTCACTCAGGAAGATGACCTGGACACTCTGCATTAATTTATGCCAAAGCAGTGTGTTATTAGTGTCACTTGATACTGGGAGAGAGAGGAAAGTGTTGCCAGCTTTGCCCTTCCTACATTTATCTTGAATTGATGGTTCCTTAACCTTTGTGTTGATGGATCTCTCTCACATGTCAAGGTTCTTCAGCATCGAACCTACAATTGAGAATATGAAGGGCAGGATTTTATCTCCTCCCACTTTATGTAGGTGTCTGATCTGAACAAACCCTTTGGGCTTCTCTAATATCAGTGGAGAAATATAGGCATCTCCAGAGGGTGAGGTGATGCTGCGGTCAGAGGCATTTCTATGAGGATGGAATGAATTGCTTCTCAGCCGGGTTTTCTTCATGGGCTCTTTGATGTCTAGCATAGCTCAGAGACATAGCCTTCAGCTGCCTAAAGCAAAGTAATGCATACTCTATTCTTCACATTAATCTGATAAACCAGTTGAACCGGTATCTTGGACATCTTGGTTTTGAACTACACTAGCCCAGTTTACTGCAACCTTATTCCATTCTGCAGTGTCCCGAGACTGATGTCATACTTGATGTGCAGCTCAGTGATCACACTACACACCCAGCTGCTTCTTTCTGAGCCTGTCAAGGAGATGGAGATCTCTGCTTTACCAGGCACCTGCCTCCACGGTGTCTCATGAGTTAAAGCAGATTCTGATCAGCCGCACATGCGGCACCTCACTCTTGCTGTGATCAGCATCTGGCAGAGAGAAAATGGCTTAAACTAGACTCTGGAAAAATTAATTGCTGAAATTTAAGTGACAGAATAATAATTATTATAATTGCAATAATTGCAATAATTGATGGTAACAATTCCTCTTGGCATGCCCCTAGGGAACTTGCATTGCAGGCCAGCTCTTCGAGGTATGCTATAAACACACAATAAGGAGTTTCCTGGAAACGAGGACACAAAAGCAAGCCCAATTCTGTTCTCACCCTTTTCATCTGCTATTGGCCATCACCACAGACAGGTAGAGGGACTAGGGGAACCTTTGGCCTGACAGTTTTGGGTTCACATGGAAACCTTGCTTTCCTAATGAAAGGCGTGAAACACTAGGAAGTGGTAGACATTTAGAGGAAATGAATGAAAACAATGAGACTGGTTTCAGGCAGTGGTATTAGGCACACACAGCCATGTTTTGACAATATTGGGTAAACATCTCAGCAAAAGCCAGTGTGATGAAGGGAATTCATGAACACAAGTGCCAGTGTGGGAAACAGTGGTTTGGGAATAGCTCGGTTTTAGGATGCCAGGACTGAAAGGCAGCTATATGTGGGAATCCACTGCCCAGCTCTGGGAGGTGAAAGGCAGGGAAAGATAAGCCGAGACATCTTTTCCATCAGCTGGCAATTGAGACAAGAATGGTGGGGAAAGATGTTACAGGGTTCAGTGCTGCCTCTGTGTTCCCAAAGGCCATGTGCAGAGACCAAAGGAAAAGGACATCGTAGTGATTTTTCTTTCATATACATTTTCAACCTAAAAAGAGGCTTCTGCTGTGCAGCTCTTAATAGTCATGGCTTAGAAGCACAGTGGAGAAAGGGCCATGGACATTCAGGGAATTTAAGTCAGACAGTGCAATTATGGTAATTGGTTTTGACCTCCTTCAGGACCTGATCCATGGAATTACAACGGTGCCGCACAGTGCTTCATGACTGGGCACTGACATGGGATGCGCACTTCAGAAAGCCATCCAGTCTTGACTTCAGGACCTCAAGTGATGGATAATCTTTCCCATTCTTGCAAATTGCTCCAGTAGTTAATTGCTCAGCCTATTTAAAAAAAGCTGCACCTTATTTCCACCTTTAATATTTCCAGCTTCGGCTTCCAGCCATTGGACCTCATTTTGCTTTGTCTGCTCAGTTAAAGAGCACTGTAATATCAAATACCATCTGCCTATTTAGATACCTACAGGTCAAATTGCTTTTTACCCTTCACTCTGATAGGCTAAATAGAATAACTTCCTTCACACTAATTTCCAAGGCTTTTTTTTTTGTTAGGCCTCCCATCATTTTTATAGCTCTTTTTTTCACTCTTTCAGTTTTTAGCATTTCTAAAAGCTGAACACCAAACTTAAAGATAATGTTCAAACAAAGAACTTGCCACTGTCTTATATGCCAAAAAATCATGTTTTGTTCTGGCCTAATTGCAGCCCTTTCCCATGCAGGCAATTGTGAACAACAGTTGGCTGGTGAAATGTTAATATATTTTTCCATTTTTCTTGAATTTCACTTATACTTGTTTTCAAAAGTGGATGTTGAAAAATGAATTCTTTTTATTTGAAAAAGGTATTTTTTCTATTTGAAAAAGACTTATAATTGCCTAAAATATGCCATAACAACAACAACATAAACATAACAAAGTCCTAAATAAATAGAAACTTAAAAAGGAAACAAAGACAGTAAATGAAAGATGCAGAGAATTAATCAGAATGTGAATATATTCAAGGAAGTTATTTTTCTGTTCTCAATACACTGTCTATAGAGGAGGTCAGGTAAATGAAAGTGGGAACTTTCATCTGAGCTTCACAGCTTTGCTTTTATTGTCGGATCCTTCCATGTATTAAGATGGCACTATGTTCGGGTGTGGATCTTTGGTTTGGTAAGATCCTGGTGGAACCAGTGTTGGGTGAGGCCCTTGGAGCATCGCAGCTCTGCAGAAATCTGGTTATTTCTAAACAGGCAGCACCTGGGGAAGAGCAGGAACATGTTAGACCCAGAAAACTGTGTTTTCTGACCCTGCCAAAACCCAGGAAAGAGTTAATGCAGCAAATGGGATAAAGGGCACTTCTGGACATAATTTACTTGGATTTTTCTAAAGGCTTTTTGATGGAGTCCCTCACAGGAGACTCTTAAGGAAAATAAATATCTGCAGGGTAAGGGGCAGCATCCTGTTGTGGGTCAAAAACTGCTCAACCGACAGGATACAAAGGGTTGGAGTGAATGAATGTCCTTGGAGCAGGGGGAGGTTAAATGGGAGAGTCTCAAGGGACCAGCTCTGGGAGGGGTGTGACTGAAAATATTTATTAATGGTTAGGAGAAGCAAGAGGACAGAGGAGGAGGTGAAAGCTGTCCAGGTGGCATCAAGCTATTTAGGGTTTTATTTGTTAACGGAAGAAGGAAAGAAACTGATGAAAGGAGAGAAGAAACACTAAGGATTGAGAGAAGCCCTAGAAAGATTGGATCAAAATGGGAAATGAAGAAGCTGGAAAACTGTGAGATAAATGGAAAACTATGCATCCATGGAAGCCTGTCTGTGCTTCACATGGGCTCTGCAGGGATGGACTCAAGCTAACAAAATCCTCTTAGGGCAGAACAATCTTACTGTGGAGGCAATCAGCAGAAGAAAGAACTAGCAATGGCTAACAGTTGCTAGAGACGGGAAAAGACAAATTAAAAGCAATCCTCCAAAATCTAATGCCCAAGATGGGAAGTGAAGATCTTAACCAGCTCTAGGAATGGGTCTTTTACTGTATCACCAGAGGTGGGAGGGGATAGATGGCGTAAACATCTGAAGGAAAGGTGTAAAAGACATTACTGTCATTCTGCACCCCTCATAAGGGTGTGAGATGAGCAAGTGTGAGGAGCACAGAGGTGTTGGGCCCCTCGTGCCACTGCAGATACCAGGAGAGCTCACCAAGGGGCATCAGGATGAGGACAGTTCTGCCTCCGAGTTGCACAAGTTAATGAGAAAGTGATCTGAGGCTGTGCTCATAACACTCTCAGACATCTCAGAGCATCTGCTCTGGGGATGAAGGAGAGCTGTCACCAGCTGAATGCTCAGACATGCCCAGTGATTTTAGCAGTTTCTTGCACAGGGAGCTTTGATAGAGCTGGGAAAATGACCCTGCTGCCCTGAACACCATGGTAACGCTCAGAGCCTGAACAGGAGTCTTTTGGCCAGTGAGGGGGAAGGTTGCAGAGTGAGAAAACAGAGAGTGTAAAACCACTTACCTTCAAATGGTGTTATATGGCATGCATGCAGTTGTCTCCTGGCTGTAGTGCCCGTGTGGGTTCCTTGCCCATGGCAGGGGGTTGGAACTGGGTGATCTTGAGATTCTTACCAACCTAAACTGTTCTATGATTCTATGGTGAGGCTTTGGCTATGGTTTTCCTGCTGGCCGCAGCATGTTGACAGGCTACCAGGCGAGCGAGGACCGAGGTCTGGCATTGCTAGGCTGGCATTTTGCATGCTATGACACTGCACATTCTGTACTCATGCCAGGGCCCAGTTCGCCCTGTCAGCAAACTGGTAACACTTTTGTTAAGATGAATTGTTCCTGTGTTAACCAGAGGATATCCACAAAGCCCAGGTTCCCCTGACAGGAGGCACAGAGCAATAGGTTCTAGGTTTGAAATACTGTGAAATCCAAGGCTGCTGTGTTTTATCTCCAGTGGGGCAATGAAATACAATTTTCCTGAATTCCTTTGCACCATTCAGCCTTTCTAAATTAAGTTTCTCCATATTTAACATTTTGGGTTCTGCACTGCCTATGACAGTAGCTACATTTCCTTGATGATGCCTAACTGGAAGAGAATCAGCATTTGCCCCTGAGTGTCCAAGGCTCTAATGAACATACAGTGCCTTTTCCCTAGCCTTCTGTTGCTGGGCTTGTTTTCTGCTGCTCTTCATCATCCTTCACATTTTGCAATTAGCTCAAATACGTGTCCAGAGAAACCAGCAAAAATGCTCCTCTTTGCTATCTGAGTTGAAGATCCAGGTGCCTGTGCACATGGCCAGAGCCTCCTTTCCACCACAAGCAGCAAATAACAACCTCACCTTGGCCTTCAACACTACTCTCCATCCACCAGCATGACTGCCAAGACTCACTCCTTCAAAGTGCTTCAAAGCCCGCTGTTAGAGCTCCTCACGGCATGGCATCCCTCACCTCCAAACCCACTGGGGTGTCATTTGCTGCGGTTGCTGAGTTTGCCTTGAAACAAAACCTCTCAGCGCAGTGAGTTTCCAACTGGCAAATGACTACCCCTGGGCAACACAGAAACCATCCAATTCAAGTGTATGTGTGACTGCTGTAGCTTCTCAGTACTTCTCAGTACTTATCTCTGCAATGCCCCTGCAAGGTGGGCAAATGCAAGTGACCTCCTTTTATAAGATGGGAAACAGCCATCCTCAAACCCAAAGTGTTTTGCTCACAGGCATCAACAAAACTCCTGTTGGAGTAGGGACTTGAAAGCTAACCTTATCTTACTTCTTAAAATCCTCTTCACCCAAGCTCTTCACAAAGTTTAAAGCATCTTAAATCTGCTAATGAAAAATATTCCAGCTGTTTTGTTGGAAAACATGTAAATAATTCTTTTATTTTGCCTCTTGAGACACTCTCTATGACAAACTCCAGCCAGTGCGGGGGATGAGGAGCACTTTCACCCACTACTTTCACAGCAGGAGTATGTTGGCAGTCATTCTTAAGCAGGTAGTTCATATCTCCATCCATACACAGAGCTCTCCTTTCAACAGTTTTCCTGCTGTATTACAGCTTCTTTAACAAGTCGCATGAGTCTTGTTCTCTATTCTCAGAAAAACCTTCACTTTGTCTTCAGATTAAACTATTTCTTCCATGACATACTGCTGTCAGGAGGGGCTTTCCAAGTTATCTGCATGATATGATAACTGAAAGCAAGCAGTAACAAGATCATTTCAGCCATAGCCCCCACTCTTCTCAGCCCCACAGGTGTGCTGTCAGGCACGGGGGCTTTCAAAACTCTTTTCTCTCCCCAATCTCCTGATTTCAGGAGCAAGCAGAAACTCTGATGGGTTTTTTTGGACATGACCTTTAGCATTCAGGCTGTCCTTGCAGCCTCCCACGTTGTACTGACCTTTTGGCCACGGTAAAGCTGCTTTAAAGCAGACAGATACTTTGAAATCTTAAGGCCAGATGGGAACATTGGATCGGTTCTTCAAGCCGGCAGTATAACACGTACAACAGAGTTTCATCCAATTATGCCAGCACGGAGCCTGGGAACATGTGATCGTTGCAGTTGGTTGAAAAAGCACTAATTACTTTTCAGAGGATATACACAGTATATATCAAATACATATGCTAACACATGCAAATTTTCTTGTGTGCAAAAAATAAAAATGTAGGGGTTTTCAGGATGCTTTTAGCTGTTAGGGTACAAGTCAATTTGGAGCATTAAGAAAAAGTTCACAAAATGAGAGATATCTTTTCCTTTCCTGGTGAAATTCCTGAAAAGAGAACCTAGGATGTAATTTCTCAGAAAAACACTCATTTTGTTTAGAAAAAGGAAAGGTGAACTAACTCCAGGTGCTTTTCCACTCTGTTTACTCCAGGGAGTAGATCCATATGTACTGGATATTTATAGCCCTTGGGGAGATGTCCAGAAGATACACTTGACCTTCATAAGGGTGCAAGAGGCTGAGTGCTCTATTGTACCTGTCAGCCCTGTACAGATGTTTTAGGCCCTTGGAGGTGTCGCCAAGGACAGTAGAGGCTGTCCCTTCCATTGCAATAAGACACATGTACACATTACAGCAACAAATGCAGAGCAGTTGGGGAACCGTACTTTACAGGGAGACTCGCTGATGGATGCTTCCATCCTTGGCTCACGAATAACCTGGAGACAGCCATTTTAATTCCTCTGACACCTTCCATCCCTGGCCATGCCGCTGCCCACAAGTCATTCAGATGGCAGACTCTGCTTGAGCACATCAGCATTTCACTGGTCTCAGCCCACCACAGCCTCAAAGGGAGCACATTTGCACAAAACCTGCCTTGCTTTCCTGGGCATCAGGGGACAGGGTGCTGCAGGGTGCCACCCTCCCTCCTAAAACTGCTGCATGACAGAGCTGATGAGCAACTGCAATTTCAAACGCAGGCAGTGAGGCAGGCTTCTCCAGCATTTCCTACCCTTCGCATTACAGGCAGTTGGGTCCTCTCCTTCCCTGAATGTGAATTACCCGGTGGAGTCCTTGCCTGCCTCAGTCAATTTTTTTCCTCCCCAAACCACTGGAAGATGTGGAAGCCAGTGCGGTCTCATCCCATGACCTTAACACAAATTGTTTGAGGCTAAGGACATAATAGGAAGGAAGCTGGGAACTGAGCCATGCTGTGAGGGTAAGCAGCTTGCCAGGTTATTGCAGCTATATCTTGTCCTCTACACAGGAAACAGAGCTAGGAGGCTGAAACAGGGCTGCCAGCCTGTGCATGGGAGGGACACAGGAGAGGTGCTGGCAACAGGGTGGCCTGACAACACCCTGGTCATAGGGCAAGAGAAGGTGTCACTCGCTGTGGAGGAAGTGATAGGATGCCCAAAGCAAACGTGACCCATTTCCCATGGAGCTGCCAGCCCTGGGAAGGTTTGTGCCTCGGAAGATTGATAAAGAACATTGAACTTATGATGGGTTTAGTTCTTGGCCCAGTTGTCAGAAACCGGGAGGAACACTGTGCTTACTGTGCTAGGTCTCCGCTGCAGTGTGAATGAGGGATTTTTGGCAGATATTGCTGGTGTGATCCATCAACTTGACTTCATTATTGAAACCCAAAGCATCGTCTCATGGGAGGGGCAAGTCAATGCTTCTCAATGGACACCTCTCCAAAAGCTGCAATGGTATGTTGGTATGGCCAGAGGTGGGAGTCTGGAGACCAAGTGCCCCTGGATTCCTGAGTAAGAAGCCAGTGTGGTGGGATTTTGACTGTGGGGGGCTTAGCTCCATGTTCGGCAGGGTTTATGTCACTTGACCTCAAGTCAGAAAGGTTAGATCTCCCATGAAGAGCACAAAGGTCACTCATTTAATTTTAACCTCCTCTCCCACTTGGCCAAATCTCCCCATCATCTCCTCCCTGTCTGCACAGTTTTGGCACTGCACGTATCAACACCACTGAAAAGAGTGATTCCTGGTTTACAGTCGGTTATACCTGCGAGGGTTCTGAAGTAGGAGTGAGGTGCTCTGCAGAAATCTCCCCTAATCTCTGCACCGTGGCACAGTCCTTCCTCTACCAGGCCACTCAGTGAGATTCCTCCAGGGAAGGATGTACCTGCGATGTTTGCAGTGGGGTCAAGGTCATGGATGGATGTGGTCCTTCACAGAAAAGAGAGGTGATGAGGCATGTGACACCATCCAAACCTCACTTGCAGGACTGCTGGGATTTTTCGCTCATACAGGTCTTCTGGCTGCAGGTTGGACGTTCAACAGTACACTGGTCATGAAGTAGGCCACCTAGAAAGCTACTTTTTCCAGGTTATCTTTTCTGGGTTTTAAACATCTGGAGATTGCCTTCAGCATCGCAGTGCTCACATCTCAGTGAGTCCCACAGCTCACATGTTCCCAGAAAGCTGGGCTGCAATGAGCGACACTGATTTGTTCCTGGGAAGTCTGGCCAGGAAAATGGCCAGCTCAGATCTACATGGCCATGGTGGCTCCTCTCATTGCGGATCCCCAAGAACACTTCCACTAATGGGACCGGTGGACAACAAATAATTTTTTTCCTGGCTAGCAGTGCTGCTGGATGACATTATTTTTATTAATAACATATTCCACCATGCTAGAGCTGATGGGTTGCAGTCCGCTCCGGCAGAGAAAGGCGCAAGGCTGATGGTAGGCATCAGCAGACAAGGAACCAGTGTAAATGAAGTCATCAAAGATTAAGAAAGAGGAAAAACAGGCATAGTCACGGCTGCAAAGGAAGGTAAGATTTTTTTTAGCAGGCGGGAGGGAAGGGGGAAGCAGAACAGACTCCATACATTACTCCATACAGACTCCAAGCATTAGAGCCCTTCTCCTCAATACCCAGCTGATTCACTGCTTCAGCCTCAGCCGCTTGCAGCTGAACAATTACCTAACTTTCTGCTCCCATCTGGTTTTACACAGGGGTGGTTTTCCCCTCATTTCTCCCTTTCACTTATCTGGTACCTCTTGTTCATTCTCCTTCCACTACCCAACGCTGAGCTATGCCAGGCAGTGAACACTCACAAGGCGAATTTAAACCCCTTGGTGGGTCCTCGTCACCCTGTCCTTGGCCACCTTCCCTCTCTGTAGGGGATGGAGCTGGAGGCATTGAACTAAACCATCCACTTCTCTGCTGCCTCTGAGCAAGCTGCTCTGCTTTCCCTGTGCCTCAGCTTCCCCATGGCCGCAGTGCACCCTCGCAGCGAGCCAAGCAAGGTTGGCCTAGCCAATCTTTGCAAATTGCTTTCTAATCCCTGGAGAGAATGGCAAAGTATGATTAATACTACTATTTATTTTGCAGGCATGCGGGAGGTAAAGGTGGAAGTGCTGAGACATATATTTGATTTGGCAAATTAATACATCATAAGACATAACAATAAAAAATGTGTAGCCTCCTAAAATTGCTTCACTCCCCCCACCCTATCCTTGCTGGATGAGCTGTAATGAGAGAATAAGGTAAAAGAGCTGTCAAGATAATCTTCCCTGTTATACTCCATGTAGTTGCAGGGATAGAAGCTGCAAAACAAATACATTTTGCAGTCTTCGGGCCAGACCTCCCCATTAGTGAGTAAGGCTGTGCAGTCCTGGTGTTTCCAGGCACTTGCTCCTTGTAATGAGTGCCACCCGCTGTGGAGTGACCTGTTCTCCATCCCTCTGCTTTCCATAGGCACCCAACAGAGATGTGCAGCAGGAGGGAGTTAGTGCAAGACATCACCTCCTTTCTGAATAAGGCTTGTTCTCAAAGTTCCCTCTCCAGGAAAACACATCTGGCTGGATCAGCCTCTCATGGAAATCCTGGGCCAGTTGCAGAACTCTTCTCCCAAGGGTCTGATGCCTTCCTGCTTTGCACTGCCATTTGGTGATAAGAATCTTTAATATTTGAGCTACCTGGCTGGCCATAGGGGTAGCCCTCAGAGGGGCAGCTCCAGCTCAGCATCACAATAGGAGTGTCCTCACACGCTGGCCAAGATGCCAGGGATCAGCAATGCTGCAGCAGGTCTCACCTTCCAGAGTTGAAAGCTCCAAAACAAAGGTATTTAAGCCAGAGCCAGCCACTTTTGCCTCCCTTTCATAGGCATGGAGGAACTCTTCCTTGAGTTCCCTGCTGTAGGGTGAAGCTGATCACAGGACATAGGAAGTTTATTTCTCTCCACGGAGGAGAAGGGCTGGTACCAAGAGTAGGGGACATTGCTAAAAACAGGGTGTCTCTCCAGCCAAGATGAGACATCTATCTGTGATGAGACATCTACGGATGAGACAGTTTGGCATGAGATTATTTAAAGCCAGGAGGAGAAAGCTGTGAGCTGGCAGGTCTAGCACTATGCTCTGCGCTCAACTTCTCAATCTCATCCCTAAGAAGGTGGCTTATTCCTTGCACCAGCAAGATTGACATGGGTTTCTGGGAAAGCCATTAGCAAATATATATATCCTATCTGAAGCATCTCTGCTTCCCGCCTCAAGGTGGTCACCAGACAGCTTGGTCTGAAAGATAAGTCCTAGAGCAGGACAACAGCTTGGTCTGAAAGAGAGGTCCTAGAACAGGATGAAAGTGTGGCTGCTTTGAGAGCTGAAGATGTATCTGTGGGCAAAGGAGTAACACTGCACAAGTTCAAACCTGACCTGTGGCTTTACTCCATGGTTTCAAAGCACGCTGCAGTCATGGCCATGCTTTCAGAAACTCAGCGGACTCTTGCAGTTCACAGCTTGCCATTTCACATCCCCCTTGCAGCTCACAGCTCTCTCCCCCAGCCAATTTCCCAAGCACTGGTCAGGGCTGCGTGAACAGCACTTTTTCTTAATGATATCATGTTATAGGTTTGAAATAAAATGTCAACTTAATTCTAAATCAAGGGCTGTGCCATTCACAGGATGCTGCAGCCCCGCTAATAACCACTGCTGCATTTCAGGGCAAAGCTCAATGCTTTTTCCCTTTGTGTCCAAGCCTATCCTCCTAATGCTCGCAAGCAGGAGGCAGCCACATATTTCTCACAGACCCAGGACCACGCGGGTGCCCAAAGGGGCTCTTTGGCTTTACCACCTATGCGGGATTTTGTAATGTACCTCCCATTTTTGATGGGATGACATTCCTCACCTGAGCAGGGCAATGGTGGGCTTTGTGCGATGAGCACTGAATTTCTAACAGGAGATGCCCATGGCACCTTCCCCACCTGGCTGATGACATGGGCGGTGTTGCAAAGGGTGAGGCTGGATGTGATGCTGCTACCACATCTAGCTACATCAATTTGGGAAAGAACAACTTTATTTCCATACAGCCATACAGGGGTGTGCCAGCCCAAAACCAGGGAGAGTTCCCATCCCTTTGCAAGCTGTGGACTGACCCTGGCACACAAGAAAGGGAAGCAGCATTAGTAAGAGTGAAATCCAGAGTCTATCTGCAATCGCATGTGCTGCTGCCAATAAGGAGGGGAAGTATTTTGAATTCAGTTGAGGCTTTCTCTGGCTCAGGGTGACCTTTAGAGAGCCCACGTCCCGGTTCTCCATTTCCAGCAGAGCTGGCGCTGCAGCCGGTTCTCCATTCTCATAATGATTTTTTTTTCTCCCCTTTTTTCAGCTGAAATATTTATGCAGGTTTTTAGAGGTGTAGCTTTCATCACTCCAACCAAGAGGAAATGGTCAGATTCACAAAGCAGGCTACAGTATACTGCCCTGGGGATAGCATGGCCTCTGGTAACACTCCTTCCCATGGCCTTTCTCCTAAGAAACCTAAGAGCAGAAAGGTTTATGAAGCTGATCCCATCAGACCCCATGGAGAGACTTAGCCTAAACATCTGAAGGATGAGAGTCACAGAAAAAATGGAGTAGGGGGAGAGAATTTGTAGCAACAGCTTGAAATGGGAGGGAAGATTAGGACAAGAACATAAAGGAAGTCAGAGAAATAACACCATCTCATTTACCACTCAAGCACGCAATGTTTGTCATATTAAAATAAAAACAGTGGGGAATGATTCCCCAAGGAGATCTCCTTATCTGACTGCATTAATGCAAGATAGACCCTTGTGTGCAAGCAGGCAGTAAGAGAGACACTTATACAGACACACATGCACACACACACACATAGGATTGCCTTGAGAATGGGAAAGGAACAAGGCAAGAAATCTTTAATCTACACTTGCAGAGCAATAAACAAGTGTGTCAACACCTCTGAGCTGCCCACAATAATGGACACCATTCAATTCTCTCCTCCTCCCTCCTGAAAGAGAATGGCACTGGCAAGGAAGGGCTGTCTCACTGCATATCCATACAACAGCTTGACTGCAGTAAGGAAAGTCCCTTGCAAGGTGGCAGCAAGAAAGATCTCTTGCAGAACTGGACCTTGGTTTGTAAGACATACTAGGAGAGCCTGCAAGGATGCTATGGGCACACCACCCCAAAATCCACTGCTTTACACTATTCCTGTCGCTTTGCCTTGGCTCCATCTGGCTCAGCCTCGGGCTTTTCCAAGCAGCTGGCAACCGTTTGCTGAAAGTGGAGAAAAGAGCAAGGTGTTCTCCATAGCATATAGTGATAGAACCCTACAAACCCAGTTTGCCGAGGTTGTCTCCGCACAGCACCTGGTACAGAATGGCTGAGCTGAGCCATTCTGCTAATTCCATAACTACCAGCAACCTTGACGCTACGGTGTTTGAAAATGATGTTTTAAACACCATCCTTTAACAAGCAATGGAGACCAAGCACACAGACCCCCTAAAAGCTTGACAAAAACTCAAATCCTGTTCAGGGGAAATTAGCAAGCACTGCTGCTGGCTGGATCCAATTTGTTAAGGTCTCAGAGCAAGCAATCATGAAGAAAAGAAATAAATAATCTTCAGAGAGAGCAACTGCAGATCAGTTGTGACATAATCAGGAGACCAGTTTCTCAGGGCTGGGGAGAGGGGATTCCAGGCCTTTCTCTCATTAATCAGAAATAAAAGCCTGAAATATGTGTCTATCTCTGCCCTACAGTGGTGCTGCAATTGATTGTTAATTGTTCTCTTTGAAGATTATTTATCTCTTTTCCTCAGGATCGTTCCCTCCTCCCCTCTCTGTTCCTTCCCATTAAAAAGAATGACCCTAATGTAACTTGAAAGGAGAATTTGCAGAGCAAGAGACACTTTGCAGGGTCATTACGAGCTCCCAAACAGCCGAATGGGGAAAGAAGTTACCCATTACGGTCACAGTTCTGTCACTTTAGTAGGAAAGGGCAGATTGTAGCTTTAAGAGAGGCATCAGAGGGTTGATAGATGAGAAATCAAGCTGCATTTTCTTCTTTCTGGCTCCCTGTTCTCTTGGGTTAGGCACTGTGTGATGTATAGAGCAAGGTTTGGAGCCCTGAGAGTGCTAATCCGGTAATGCTGGTAACAGCAGGGTCCTGGCAAAGACCTCCCAAAGCCTCTTGCTGCTCAGCAAATTAAGCACAGTTAAGTATAAGAGGGAGGCTGGGGCATGTGTATTTGAGGGTTATCTTATTTTTTAACGATTTAGAGGTTTACTGTATTCCGAAAATCTTATTTTGGCTGAAGTGTATTATTAGAGATGCCAACCCAGTAACTAAAGATGCCACCCAGAAACTTTTAAACCCCCTTTAAACCCTTCACCTTGCAAGCATTGGGAATGAGAAGATGCCAGAGGTGAGATCACTGGTAGTGCTTTTGGGAGGCAGCGCGGGATGTGTTATACCTGGAAGGGTAAATACCTGCCCATTAGCTTGCTCTCCACATCCTTGCTGCTGCATGGAGAGAGCAGGTCCCCTGAGACCACTGGGATAACATTCAAACCTAGATATCTGTGTGGGATGAGGGGGAGAGTGCTGGGGAAAAGCACAGCAAAACACTCCCCTTTCCTTCCTGTCTGGAAGGAGAGGAGTGAGCCCTGAGTGACAGCTACTCTGGCCTGTCCTGGGTGAGGAGGGCTCGGTTCACTGGCATAGCACATTTCCAAACGTGGGGCTGGCTGCTGAATTGTTCCTCACTTGCTCTGCCTGTGATGTGCCCTGACATGCTCCAGTGAAGCTTATTGGGCGCCCAATGCACTCAGGCACCATATCTCATCTGTTTGTTTGTTTCTTTCTTTCTGGCAGGGTTCCTGGGTCTGGGACAAGGAATTTCTTCCCTTTCCTTTGCTAGACCATGCTTCCTTGTGCCTCCCAGCAGGGCCAGTGTGAGTCCATGCTGCTTGCTGTAGCAAGCAGCAGCAAGCAGCATGGGCACCCCAGGATCTCACATGCAGCAAGGCCAGTTCCAAGAATGAGGGGTTTATTTCTCAGTGGGGAGGATTTACCTGATGGCTGGATGGCTGAAAGCGTGCTGTGAAACTCAGAAAGCTGTGCTGCAGGGGAAAACCAGCTTGGTGTGCACCAGCCAGCACTCACCTCACCCTGAGCAAGGAGGAGTGAGCAGCACCTTTCCCCATCTGCCATGGAAAGAATACTGGGTAAGACAGGAGGGGAAGAAACACCCATTGTTTTTATCCAGGTTTGTTTTCCCCTGCCTGTGAAATGGAGATAATCTGTTTGCCTGCTGAAGGGTTGGTAAGACAAGAGCTATTACTGCATGAAGGCATAAAGGTCTCGGGCTGGAAGCAGCTCAAGAAGGGCAAAGGATGATAATTATTACTACAGAAGAAATTCCCAGCTGTGGAATCAGTATGTCTCATTAGCCTTTAAAAATGAGCATCCCAAAAAGGAGAAGGCTGGGAAGAAGCCAGCTGCAAGGAGGGACCTCCCAATCCCACCTGCTTTCTGCTAAGGAAGAGAGAGACAGCTTTCCCTGCCTTCAACATCCTCAGCCCCAGCCAGATTTTCTGGGAAAAAGGTAAAAACTGCTCATCTCTCGACATACACATAACCTGTTGCCATCCCTTTGAACAATCTGGTCCCCCGCTGGGTGGATAACTGGAGGCTGGAAAGCATCCATGCTCCGGTTCTCCCTCTCTGTGTGGTTATGCACAGAAATGTTGTTTTGCAGGATGTGATGCTTTAGAAAAGGACCTTGATCCTTCACTCAAAGCTCAGATCCCAGCTCTCTCAGAATGTAGTCTCTGCAGTTAGAAAAGGATGTTAACTTGATTTCGCCACTTGCTGTTTCCTGCCAAGATTTGGAAGAAGGGAAAACCCACTTAAAATGCCTCTTCCACTTCTGTTTCTCAGCTTGAAGTGGTCATTCACTTTCTTTCTACTTGCAAAGGACATTGTCCATCATTTCAGGGGAAAAAAAAAAACCAGTTCTGAAACAAAAAACATGCAGTGGTAATGAACCGATTTTGACTCAATTCTTGGTGGGAAAATTCAGCAAATCTTTGATTAGAGTTCTAATGAAAATCAAAGAGGCGTGAAGTAGCAAACCGAAGTTGGAGTGCTCAGGTGGGTAGGGGGCAATCAGCCTGGCTGAGACTCATTTCAGCTGTCCCACACCAAGAAGTGGTGGTTGGCTGTTGGCCAGTCTCTAGCACAGTTCTTTCCATTTCATCTCCCACAACCTATAAATAAATTCAGAATAAAATGAAGAACCTTGGTTTCAGTCCAGTTGAGGAGAATAAAAAAGAGGGAGGAGGGAAGGGAAGGAGGAAATGCACAGACTTTTAACAAACATATTTTCCCTGTAAAATAAAACTGTTGTTTTCCAGCTTTTCAGACAGAGGAGGTGCCAGGCTGCTTGTGGCTTGTTGAAAAGGCATGTCAGCTTTGCTGCTCGTATGATGTGTGTACAAAACTTCCATATAATGTCAACCAAAGCGTTCTGTACCAGCAAATATTTGTCTTTTGCATAGCAGTTAAAAGGATTGTTCTGTAGCTCCCTGTGCTGGGGTCATTCGAGTCCTGGTACAACAAATATTGCATCTAATGAGAGAGAGCAGCACTTGATCTCTGAGTAAAGGCAGTCAAAATTCATTTGGCATGGAAAGTCCAGAGAGGGAGGAGGAGAACAAGAGCTGAAGGAACAAAAGGAGCCCCAACAGCAGGTGGATCCTGGAGAACAAAAGCAGGTGAGACATCAAAGAACACTGTGAAGGAAGCGCCAGAAACTGCACGAAAATCACATTACAGCTTCCTTAAGCATGCTCCTGGCTCAGTCTGAGCGATCTCCTGTTGCCGGCAGGGGAAGCAGAAGGGCAGGTTGTGCTATGCACCTTTTCCTGAGGTGAAAAGCAGCCTCTTCGCTTAACTGTTCCTCAAGAGCTTGTGGAGGTCACTCTGCATGGACATACAAGCACTTGGACTGCACATAATCTTCATGCTGGAGGATCCTGGTGGGAGCGAGTGGCTGTGGGCACCAAAGCTGTCCTGCTCCAGGGATTCACTGGGTAGTGATGCCGTATAGTACAAGTGACTTCAACGGTTGATTCTCTTTCATGTCCGTGCACTGCATGCATCCATCAATAGCCCTGCAGCAGCAGCTGGGGGGAACTGATGAAGGTGCTTGAGAAACAGCTGGATGAGGATGATTAGTTGTGATCTCCCTGTAAACTTCATTATGTTAAGCAACTAAATGAACAGAGACAAGAGGGCATTTAGCCCCTGTGCAGCCAGGGAGACACAAGAAAACAACAAAGGCACATCACACCTCTCTGCAACAGTGGGATGAGCTGGGGAGGAAATGACACTGAGCCATTAACAACCACTTCTAGCTCATGGAAGCACGGATTGTTGGAGGGCACATCCACAAAGCTCAGCTTTGGGAGGAAAAAACAGGTGCAGGAAGGGCTATCCTGGCCAGTACCATGCTGCTTCTTCTGTATGGCTGCTAGCTCTGCCAATCTGCACAGCAGCGACTACAGAGACAAAGAGATGGGCTTTGTCACCGTCCTGTAGCACACATGTGATACTCCTGCTTTTACAATCTGCATGAGAACCTGTTTTACACAGCCTGCCCTGTCCCTGCAAGGGAGCAGAGATGGACGCTGTGTCTGGCAGGCAGCTGACTTCAGTCACACAGCTCCTCCATCAGACTCTACCCTGCGGTACCATGACTGTCTTTCCTGGTGACAAATCATTCCACCTAGGGAGCTCTGGCAGCAGAAGCTGCCAGAGGTCAGCAAAGGAAAGAAAGAGGCATCCTCCATGCATATACCCTTGTACAACAGTTAAAGGGGAAACAAAATCCCAAATCAAAGAGGAGAAATAAAAAATACAGCAAATGTGTCCCTCCACTCTGCAGCCGTCACCTGGGAGTATGCATAAAGTTTACAGCACTTTTTCATTGCTAGAAACCAGCAACAAAGGAGCCAGGCATTTATTTGGCAGCTCAGCTCTGCTCCTTGAGCAGTAAATGGTGCTGGGTCAAAAGCACAATGTGAAGCCAGATTTGCAAGACACACTGTGCCTTTGCAGGAGCAGGGCCAAACACTGCAAAGTGGCCCTGGGGTGCTGATGCTCTTGGAAGCATCCTGTTGGATGACAACAGAGAGAGGAAGACAAAATGAATGCCTGCAGTGATGGCAGGGTGTCTGTACCATGGCAGCTGCTTTTTATGGAGTTGAAGGGAAAAAAAAATGGCTGTGGCGATTTTATAGCTGAGGTGTTGCCTTGCCCCATCTGCTTATGAAGAAATCTGAGGCATGGGAAGGAGGCCTTCACATCCAGCATCCCATCTCAACCCCAACAGCCACTCTGCCCCCCATCTGATACCAGTCCCTGTGGAGCAGAATTAGGGCTCAGTGCAAACCCTCAGCACATAGGAACATCACAGATTCCATTGGGCTTTTGGTTCTGATGTGCTCCTGGCATGTCAACACCTTTTGCAGCTGCTTCTTGGTGAGGATGAAGAGATTGACCCTTTCCCACCCAGGGGATGCCTTTGAGACTCCAGAGTGAGCAGCAAAACCAGACTGGTGGGACCTGTCTTCAGTAAACTGCTCCAGAATAAGCTTTGACACCAGGCAGTCTGAGATGTCTCAACACCCTGAAAGGGACCATTAGGCAGGAAATAAATTCCTCTTACAATGAGGTGCTGGAGACGTTGTGTATAAGACATAGCAGGATCACTTGGTTTTGAAATGCCTTGATGTCGTATTTCACAGCCTGCCCACTAAATGCCCATAGCCAGGGTTTATCCTGCTTGCGCAGTTCTTCTGGTGTGATCCAGCCAGGATACTGCACCCTTGGCACCTTCCAGTTCATTGGCAGACGTGTCTTTTTTATTCACCGTCTCAAAACAGGAAAAAGCCTGCTAAGGAAGGTGGTGTTTTGGTTGGGCTTCTTTTGTTTCAGGGACGAGTAGTTGGGTCACTCTGTTTTTGCTGTCAGTTGCTTGCAGAGGAGGCAGCTTCTCTTTCGGGACACACATGCTTTTACATATGCAAGGAGCTAAGGTACCAATCCCTGGAGAACAGCGTCTGAGAACGGTTTATCCCTCTCAGGGCTGCTCCATCACCTCCAAGATACACCACAAGGCTGCATCCTCATCCATCTTCATGGTCAGGGACTGCCCCAGTCCCAAGGGACTTGGTGTTTCTCCTGCTGTATCAGGAATGATGCTTTTGCATGCAGGTCGAGAAAACCACTTTCATACCTCTCCCAGTTATCTGGGCCTCTGCTGAATCCTGGACCAGGCTCCATCTGGGGGAATAGTCAGACATATAGTCATACAATAGTCAGGGGGATGATTTCCCATGGATCAGCTGGTCCTTGGTGAACATCAACACATGTGCTTTCAGACAGGGATAAATACATTGCAAGAGGATTTCACACACACCTCTGCTCTCACGCAGACCAAGCAAAGCTGCACCACTGTCATCATGGCTTAGCTTGGATTGGTTATGACAGTGAATTTGGGTTCAGCTCTGGCTGAAGCAAAACTCTGCTCCCTTCTCTGTAGACAAAAGCAAGCATTCAGGCTGTATCATGTTGGCATCCTGACAGTCTCTCACCTGATTGCTGTTTACAACAGAGACAGGCATTTTAGGTGCCCTGGCTGAGCTCTGCAGCCTACTCTCTCTTCTTCCTCCTCACTGCTGGAGATGCCCCTGCCACACAGAATCCTGTTGCACACTCCAAGGCTGTTTCTACAGCAACACAGCAGCACGGGGTGTTGCATGTGAAGTAACACCATCACCCTCCTCTTAACACACCCAGCAGGATAAGGAGCAAGGCAGAAGCCCAGGTGATAGCTTTAGGAACAGGCTGGGTCTGTGGGGCCATGGAGATAGTGATGGAGGTGACATATTCCCGGCTGGTTTGATTTTGAGCCATACCACACAGCTCCTACCCCAGCCCCAGAGGCATGTTCTGCACCTCCAGCTCCACACCCATGCTGGCTGCACACCTAGTGGTGCCTCAGTGAGGAAAGCTACCTCGTAGACACCTGCTAGACCCTTTGTAGAACCACAGAATCACAGAATGGTTTGGGTTGGAAGGGACCTTAAAGCTCATCCAGCTCCAAACCACTGCCATGTGCAGGGACACCTTCCACAAGGCCAGGTTGCTCCAAGCCCCTTCCAGCCTGGCCTTGAACACTGCCAGGGATGGGGCAGCCACAGCTTCTCTGGGCACCCTGTGCCAGCGCCTCAGCACCCTCACAGGGAAGAGCTTCTGCCTAACTTTTTCATCTAATCACAATGATGAGGGCAAGTGCTAGACATGAGCTTGGCTGCTGGGAACCTCCGGGAGCTTAGCATTCCCTGCAGCTCTTCCCCTCTCTGGACCCCAGCTGGCATCTGCCCCTATTCATAAGCCCAGAAATTCATGGTGCACTGATAACCCAATGCAAACAGAGGAACGCTGATATTGAAGGCGTCCCTGAGCTCATTGCGCATCTCCTTGGTGTTGTTTGTAATTACAGAGGCAAACAATCCTGTAATGAGTGCTGCCAAGAGCTCCCTGAAAGAGCCCCTCAGGTCCAGCATAACCAACCAGTCTGTTGATGGAGCACAGTAAAGCAGAGAAGTGGCTCTTTCTTATTCAATTAACGTGTTTCTGATTTAGCAGGCAGCAGGGCTGAGGAGCATTTGTGGCAGTCAAGGCTCTGTCTGCCTGGGAAGCTCTCCCACCATGTGGGACAAGCCCAGGCATCTTCAGCTGTTTTCTGCTTTGAAAAAGAATTCATTTGTGGCGGAAGGTGGGAGGCAGACCAAGCACAGATGCTTTGGCATTGAAATAGCAGGTATGGCGCTGTCCCCAGATGCCTCTTCCTCTTCTGACTTACCGATGCCAAGCCATGGGGATAGAGGGGAGCTCAGGCCTGAGAATTATTTTGCATTAGCTTCTCATATAACCCCATCTGCATTTTCTTACAGCACACTCTGTTGGACCTTTTCACAGCATCAAAACATTTTGCTTCAGTCCAAACTTTCTGTTGTTTCTGATTTTGTTTGTTTGTTTGTTTAATTATTGTTCTGTGGAAAATTTCGAAATGGTAACTGTTCCATCCCTTTTTTGGGAAAAACAAGCAGACGGTGAAATGTTGGGATTCCCCTTGGAGTGAAAATCCCATGTCTGAGTGGGAGAGGTCAGAACCTTGATGCAGCTGAGATAGGAGGCTGTCAGGGGCTGGGAGCCGTAAGACGTAGCTGGGACCTTTGGCAAAGGCTGGGAGAAAGCTTTCAGTACCCTGAGCATCTCCTGCCCTTATCCCTCAGGAAACAGAGCCTGCAACCCCCCTGCAGCTCTCATCACTGGCACTACAAGGCAGTCAGTCAGGATGCTGGCTCTATGCAGGTCACTTGCAGAACAAGCCCTGTTTCCAGGGTACTTCTCCAGGTCTCAGAAAGGTGTCCCCTGTTTCAGATGAAGCTTTTCCGACATCTGCCCTTTGTGTGTCCTCCTTTGACTTTTGACTACGTGACCCCAGGCACAGTGGCCTTCTCTTCCTCTGCAATGCTTTCTGAGGTCCCACATCTCTTCCCTGCTTTCCCATCAGGGCTCTCAGCCATTTTCTTGCTCCCAGAGTCTCTTTCCTTGCTCTGCTGCTGCTCAAGGCTTTGAGTGGAATGAAATTAAGGAGGGCAAGGGCACCTAGCAGTGCGCTGTGCAGATTTTCTGTTCCACCTTGCTCTCCCCACTGCTCTGATCAGCAACAGAGGAACTGGCAATGCCCACATTCACTCGGTATCAGGATTGGTGCAGCGTGGGAGGGGCACCCAGATGCTGCCTGAAAACAAGAAAAATGTGGCCAGTTCCAAGGTTTCTTATGGGAGATGGCACCATGACCCAATCTCTCCTCCAGGCTGATTCTGCTGCCTTTTGTTCCCTCTAGCTTCAGAGTAGACTGGCGCACTGTCTTGCTTGGGTGCCTTGATGCTCTTCCCTCTTTCTTCAGACCTTCTCCATCCCTGGACTAGTCCTGTAATTCTCCACCTTCTTCTGTCCCCCAGGGCCATTTTTTTACCCCTTCCTCTAATCAGCGTCACTTAGGACTGGCCCTGCTGTGGTTTCAGCATGCAGCTGCTGGCCTGTAGAACTGTAACTAGCTGTCCCAGGACTCAGCAGCAGCCCCTCTGAGAAGACAGATCGGTCATTATGCATCTGAACAAATAGATTTCATATTCCAAATGGAGAGATCTGTCAGCGGCTCCATTCCTCTGGGAAGCCATGAATGTCAAGCCATTTAAGAGCCCTTTCCTAATGATGCCCCTGGTGAGCAGCCGTGAAGACATATAGCCCCAGAGCTCAGTGAGAGTTTGCTGGAGACTATCAGGGTAGAAGGGAAGATTAGGAGGCATTAGCACAGCAGAATGGCTCATTCCAGCACGTCCTCCAGAGTCCTGCACAGCAGAAAAGGAGCACGAGGCATGGGCTCAGATTAATGGCTTCTTCATAAGCTAGCTTTGCATTCTGACAGAGGAGAAAAATGATTGCACGCACACACACGCACGCACATGAACAAGGGGAGATGGGCTGTTCTGCCTGACTTGTACATTTCATAATGGAGTGCCTCGCTAGAAGGAAGAGGAAAAGATGAAGTAGGGTAATGGGAATGTGATCCCTCTCTGACCTGCCGTGATGCCTATTGACTCTGCCTGCAGCTCGTCAAGGTTTGTCCTGGCACTGGTTTCTCTTCTATATGTATCCCCTAAAGAGCAGCTCTCTGCAGGTTCACCACATCTGGAGACCCTCTCCCAGGTCAGCAGGCTGCAAGAGCTTCCAGCCTCCCCCAGCAGCAAACACAAGGTCTGCATGGGCTGGGACCCAGCCCTCTCAGCCAGAACTGTCTCCAGAGGGAGGAATGAAGGCTCCCTGCTCCGAGATGAAAGGCATGTCTCAAGCCTGTCCATAAGGCAAGTCCATCACTTGGCTTTTTCCTGCTGCCCACATAGGTGCTCTGCTCCATAAATCAAACACTTCATACTGAAAACAACCAGGATGTAACAATGCCCTGGACAGACATCCCCTCCCATGCCTTTCTTTGCTAGATTTGGTCCAAATTTGCAAGAAGGATCGGTTTTAAGCAAATCAGTGTTTTCCAGGCAATACACGTATGCTGAGTGTTGTCAAGTACTTTAGAAACCGCTCATATCACCTAGGTTTAGGAACCTATTGCATGATATAGCAAGTTCTTAAAAAATAGCAACTGTGTTTTGAACAAAACAAAGCAAAAACATTCACACCGAGTAATGGTGACCAGAATCAGACTCCACTCTACGAGGAGCATGGGAAATTACTATTCCCTAGCTCCCCTGAACTTAAGCACCTTTGCTGATAACCATTGCCTGTATACAAAACATGGCCCTATCTTCTTCTTAATGTATTTTCCAACCTGTCTGTTATCTCTTCAGGTGAAGACGTTTGTATTAACAGAAGAAAAATGCAAATATCTAGAGGCCACCTTTAATGAAGCGTTGGATAGAGTGCCTTGTGAACCCATACCTGGCAAATGAATTTGAATTGAAGTGGGTACAAGCTGAGATTCCTGATGGAAAATTGGCTTAAGGTGTGTAAACAGAGAACCATGATAAACTACAGGGGACCATGGGGGGAGGGACATGTCCAGAAGGTGCCACAGGGATTGATGTTGGAGCTGGTTTAGTTTAACATCTTTATTAATGACAGGGAGGAGGAAGTAAACAACACATTAATAATATCCTGGGATGATACTAAACAGCACAACCCTTTAGACACAGCCAAGAGGAAGAATTTGCAAAGCAAGGTCTGACCCTGAAAAGCTGTCTGCTTTTTTGTTGTCAAGGTCAAGGCATAGACTGGGGACAGGCTATGGGAAAAGGGTTACTGGGTGAAAGGGGTCTACAGGAGGATCCTAGGCAAGAAACATGAGGCGAATACAGTGAGATATGGAGGGAAAGCAAGTGTGGGGCAAATCCCTTGCCATAGCCCTCTGAGAGCCATTATTTTGTCCCAAGAAGAGGCATTGCATGTACATGCAATGGGCTGTATAAATCAGCAGCTACGATTCTGCAGCTTGATTTTTCCTTCAAGATGTTATATTCCTCTAAGGGAGCTTCAGGCAAATGCTTAAACTAAAGATGCTGTCTTTCCCAACACCAGAGTGCTAACGAACACTGTGTCAGTAAGAGAGGAGAAGTAAGATAAGTAAGCATGAAATGATCAGTAAGATCACTGCTCTTGGAAATTGGTGATTGCTTGATACCAGCAATTGTAATTTTATTTCCTTTATGTCATCTTTTGGAGGAAAGTCCTGGCTGGGGAAACACACACATCACATGCACACTCAGTGCTTCAGAAAGACTAATTTTCCACATCTTAAGGGAATTATGAGTGAAACTGTTGGGGAGGATGATGAGAGCAGGAAAATAAGATGCTGAATGTTGAACGAATGAAAGCAATGCAGATAGAGCCTCAAAAATGATTGTGGAGCTGGAATTAAAACAACCTTGCAATGAGGGACTGAAAAATCCTGATCTGTTTAGCTCATCAAAAACAAGATTGAGAATTAACTGATTGCAATATGTAAGTACCTTCCCAGGAAGAAAATACAAGGTGCGAAAGACTCTTCAATCACATGGGGAAAGGAACAAAACATCCAACAGCTGGAAATTAAGGTCAGACAAATTCCAGTAAGACTTAAGGCCCAGATTTGCAGCAGAAAATGTGACCAGACATTCAGGCAAAATCCCAGGGATGTGGTAACTTCTGGGATGTGGTAATTTCTTCACATCTTTAAAGCAAGGGATGATTTTCTGTAAGATGCTCCACTCAAATACATGTTGCTGGATGACGTTCAGTAGAAACCAGATGCAACTCCCTGCTCTACTCAAGAGGGCTGTGCTGTAAAGGGGGTCATGACAGATGACCTGTGGCTTTCTTCCAGAATTAACTTGGCTGGAAGAGGATGTTTAAATACCTTATGCTGCATCTCATTCCTTTTCATTCCACAACTGCTGGCATATCCATGGAGCAGATTATTATATCCTCTTTACAGCCTTAAGTCTGTATCCTCATTCATTTTCTTTTATCCTCTTTAGACACTGTGGAGTATTTGGTTTTGTTGTGTTTGGTGTTCCAGTGTCTGCATTCATGCCACATTGCTGTCTGTCATTTCAAAGCACTGCCCATTGCTCCCCATGCATTTTGCACACCTGTGGTTAAGATCTCGATAGGACAGCTTCTGTTTTATTCCCAGACCTGCAGGATCTTGTTAAAGAGGGAAACTTTTGTGCTCCATTTTAAGGAACCTTTATTCTACCCTCTGCTTGTTAAATTTTTCTTCAGTCATGAAGCCCGCATCCTTTTCAGCAGCATAACCTTATCTTCTCTTAAGTTGAGTCAGCCTACTATCAGGTGAACTGATGCACCTCATAAGAGGTTTTGGCTGGCTCAACCTACAGATAAATGCACCTTGACTTAAAATTGCAGTGGAGGCTCAGATACTGTGGGAGGAGGAAGCAGTGGAATCTAGGGACTGAGACTCCAGAAAGAAGCCAAGGTGGAGGAGAAAGGCTGAAGGTTGGTTTTGCTGCTATTATTTAAGTTAACAACAAAGGTAAGGCCAAGAGTGTGGGTAGGCTTGACCCTGCCATTACACTCCATAAGGGAGATGGCTGAATGTGCTGCTGCCTGCACATGGGTCTTGTGCAAGGAGACATCTGGAGACAGGACCCATCTGGATCAGACCTCTCTCCTGGGGACAGTGCTTGTGTGACTTCCTGGACATCATAAAGACGCCGGAAGCATGAAGACACTTCAGTAAAGGGCAGGAATGATGAAAAGTCTGTGGGGAAAGGCCTGAAGGAGGAGTAAAAGAGGGAACTTGCCTGTCTGCAAGAACCTGAGAGGAGGGGGGAGGTTATTAAGGGTCCTCTGGTGGTTTCTCTGGGAGGAAGGGAATGAAATCGAGAAAGAAAGATCACGTCTAAACATCAGGAAATGCTTTCTGTCACATAGATGTATTAGCCTGGGGAATTGCCTCCTTAGGCATGCGGCGAGGACACAGTTGCTCAAGATGTACTCAGTGAGCCTCCAAGCTCAAAGGAAAATATCCTATTGAGGAGTCAATGTCTCGGAGCTGTGCCAAATTGGGGCTGTCTCAGATACCACTGAGACTCTCCTGCTGGGTTGGTGTCATTCAGAGGGTGTTGCTGCACATTCTGCTCACCATTGGGATGTTGAGGTGTTTATTTCCACAGGCTAGGAGGGAGACAAACCCTCCTCATGGAGTTCAACCCCAAGCTGCTGCATCCTCACCCCATGGTTGAGCCCCTGGATATCTCTCATTGTACCTGCTCAGATACCAGTGGCAAGGGAGATAGGAAGGAAGAAGAGGGTTCCCCAGGGATCCCAAACATCTTACACTGATGTCCACACCAGTGCTCCTGCAGTGCAGCGGATATGATGAATGGGAAGTCAAAGCTACCTGGTACACCTCCAGGGGCATGAGGTCCAGCAGTGGTCTCCAAGCTCCAGTGTGACCACCAGCCCACTCTGCTTTCCCTACCAGGTTTCTCCTGCAGGATATTGGCTATAGAGCTTCCTTGGCGTCCCTTGCTCACTGACCCAGCCTCTTGGGTTTGCTTTGGCTAGGGGCAACTGTGTCCCTGGGGCAGACCACACTTACCAAACTGGTGGGCTCCTACAGAAACACTGCCTGCACAGCCAGCAGCACCATTTCTCCAGCAGATATATTTGTTTCCCAAATAAGACCGATTGGTGGCTTGTCTCTTATCTACCTTTTCCTCCTTTGCAGCTGCTCTTCTCTTCCCCTCTTCTCCCAGAGTTGTGTTGTTGCCGTGGTTACCCCTTTATCTTTAAGAGATACATGCCCCCCCCTCCTCCCCAGGGCAGAGTGAAATTCCTGAGCTTCGTCCTCCATAGAGAACTGCCTCCCTTTAAAGTGGCACTAATTGAGCATGAAATACTATGCAGCTAAATTACACCATAATTTATTTGGCATTAAATGATTTAAGCAGTGGCTCAGGAGTGCTGGAAACAAGAATCATTCCCCTCTTCCCACCCACTTCAACCTCCTCACTCTGCTGCCTGTGCTGCAGCCAGGAGGGTACCAGAGTCCAAGGACTGCATCCTCTGAAGAAGGACTATCCTGAACAGGGCAGATCGTGTTTCACAGCCTGATTTTTTTTGGGAAGAGCTGACAGGCGCTCGTTGAAGAAGCTGTAATCACAGCCTGATCACTCCTAAGAGTGCTAATCTCCAACTGGGAATGCATCTGAGAGCTGCAGTGTGCAGGATGTCACCAGCATCCTGCGGGGAGCTCAGTGATTTTAGCCTGTCAGATTGAGATGGTGGGGATAAGGGCTTCCCTTCGCTAAAAAGAGAGAATTTTAGTGCAGACAGTTTGACCAATTTAAAACCAGCTGCTAAATTACATCACATTGGCTATTTCTTCTTTCCCAGGCTGCAGCTTCTTTCTTCCAGCCTGACAAATGTCCCCTAATGCTGTAGAATTAACAGGTCTCATATGCTACTGTTTCTCTCTGGTAAGGGGATGCATGTTGTCCTGTTCCCAAACAGGAAATCCGTTACCCCCATTCTAAATTTAAGCAAAATAATCAATTTAAAGAAAAATCCAAATTTGAAAATGCGAACCAAACATATTCCAGCCCTTCAGAGATATTTTTCAGTGCATTTTCAAACTGAAGCAATTTGGAAAAAATGATAAAGATATCAGAAATACCCCACTGAAGCCAAGGTATATATTTAGATAGAAAACAGGAAAAGTTTAAGTAATTTAAAAAAAAAAGTTACCTACATCAACTCAGAATGGAGGCAATTTTGCCATTGTGTAAGACCTCAATAAAGAGGGGAGGAAAAAGTACTAGTGGGATCAGAGTTACAGAGATACAGGGTAACTTCCAGCTCTTTTTTATTTTTATTTTTATTTTTATTTTTATTTTTATTTTTATTTTTTTCAAATATATGAGGGTTAGGGTTAATTGGGACTTCTGCAAGCTGAAGAGTAACTGGGGACAAGGAGCAGCCGCCCCATAGAAGCGGAGGAAGAGCTTCATGGACTACCAGATTTGGACAGTCTGTGTGATGATTAAGGACAGGTAGGATAAGAGCCCAGCAAGTCTGAAATAGTAAGTAAAAGATGACTGTGGAACGATGTTTTTCAGCCTTTCTGAGGCAGCAGCACATAAAACTAGAAGGAAGCAGATTCAAGAGAAGCAAAGAGATCTGACTTTTAGTGTATGAATGTTAACCTGTGTAACTTCTTTCCGCAGGATGTTGTGGGTGGTAAAAGTTTGTAAGTGTTATAATAAACACATGGATTATTTCACAGGGGGATAATTAATCAAAAACTGCTTAATCCTGGAGTCGTGCTTCGTTGCAAGCTTGAAGATGGTTCTCAGGAAAAATCATGATGCGCTGGTCCTGGTTTGATACATGGCCTGAGGACCTCGTAGTGCTGTGAAGATTATTTACAGAGATTTTTGATTTGGCTTGCTGTGATCTTATGGTGTCTTACTTATGTCTTAAGTATTCCTACTGAGAAGGAAGGGGCTGTGGAGACATCTAAGCCTCTTTCCCAGTGGTGTGGGTACTGACAGCACGTCTTCCCAAGCTGCAAAATTCTTCCACTGGAATGATATTCCAGTCAATTTATCCAAAGGAAAAGGTCAATTTATCCAAAGCAGAGTGTTTTATTTAAAAGTGTTGCCTTTGGGACAAAACTAGTTTTGAGGGGAAATAAAAAAAAGAAAAGGGAAGAAAAAAAGGAGATGAGCCCTTTGATAAGGTTGAAAGGCTTCATTCGGGTCTTTCTGGAGTGCAGTGTTTCAAGATGACTCCTTCCCGTGTTTCAAAAAGGGAAACGCATTGTAAAACCAAATGAAAAATGAAAAAAGCAGAAACTGAAGCAGAACTCTTTGAGTCGTCCCCACATCTTTTCTTTTTCCCCTGCTGTTTTCCTTCAAGAAGACTGTTAAATCTCCCCGGCTTTTGTTCCATTCTGGTATGGAAAACCTCTTAAAATCACTGAGCTTCCCCTAGGTTCTCACACAACCACTTCTCCGCTCTTCGGGATGACCTCTGTGGTGAGAAGCCAAGTTATCGAACCCAAATCACCTCCTGTCTCTTCAGCTGCCCAGATAATCCTTCTAGCTCACGCTGAGCTCTGCTAAGAAAGGCAGAGAGCTGGTACAGAATGTGCCCATTCTTTGCTAAGCTGAAAGAGAAAATGCTAGGCTCCACTGCTGCTATTTCACTGTTATTCATGCATTTCACTTCCATTAATTTCCCTGAAGACAAGCTCTGAGTTTTGTCACTGGAGATGCAGTGGGCAATAGCTGCTGTGCCAGCTCTGAATGGTTGGGATCTGTGTATGGACCAAGCAGGGAGCCCACAACACATGTTCACCCTATCAGGACACCACCACTCACTGGGACCAGCTCTCCATCACTCCTGGCATGATCTTCACAGCTGTTTCTTCACCACTAGCCTGTGCACCATGGTAACACACTTTTCCACATCCCAGTTCACACAGGTTACCTCTGGGCTGGTGGCTGGCAGGTAAAAGACTATGTTTCATGTTGCCATCCAGGTTTGTGAGCTGAAGGATGATTCTTTGCTCTCTTCATCTTTTCTACAGCATTTGGAAGCCCTTTGAGGCAATGTTTTTCACTCTGTCCTGACTTGTTACTTCAGGTGTTGCTCAGCATACTTGAAGTCCTTTAGCACCTCACTAGCGAGGCCATGCTGCTGGTAAACACACAAAATCCCTGGCAGGAAATAAATAATTACTTAAGAGAAGCTAGGCTCAGAACTGGGCTTGGACAACCAAAACATTTATTTTTTTCCTTGCATTGTTTTCTTTTAAGCTTTTTTTTTAAACAATACAGATGAAAATGGTTTTGCCCTAGAAATAAAACTTCAGATGAATTTAAAGGGTGAAAAGCATTCTTCTGGTTCAAAGTCTCTTGTTTCCTATTAGAGCTTCCTAACATTTCCTAACAGTATCTCTGTAAAGAAAAAAGACTCCAGTTTTCATGTGGAAATTGTCAAAGTGCAATTTTAGAGCTTTAGAACTGAAGCAGCATCTTTTCTCACCCAAATTAATTGCAAAATAGACACAAGGCTTCAGAATGCACTGGTCACACAAAGCCGTAGAAAGTTCCTTCAAAGAGTGTAGTTTCTTTGCATTCCCATGGCAGCAAAGGTGTCACGCAGGGGGTTGTGGTGCTCCCATGGAAATGGAGGAAGACGCACTGAGAGCTGTGAGTTGCAGCGCTTTGGGGCTTTTTAAAGTAAAATAACAATCTTTTGAGAGTGGAAATCCAGCCCTGGCAGAACAGATGTTGTAACTTATCACATTTATGGTGGAAACTTGAGGGCCAGGAGGGAATTCAAACAGCAAATAGTTAACAGCATAAACCCAAATAATGAGAAATATATAACGTGTATCAGAAGACTGAAGGGAGTTGATTGGTCTGAGGGAGTAGCAGGGGGTAGAAAGGAACAATTAAAGAGCAGGAAAGGAAGAGGAGGCAAAGGAGGGCATTGCCAAGGAGTCAAGTGATTCCTTTAAATCTACAGGGGTGAAAGCACATAATCTCTCATTAAAATCCGCTGCTGTCCTGGAGGACTGGAGTGTAACACATGCTTTATCCACCTTCTGGAAATGACCCAATGAGCTGGGGGCAGGCTTACAGGGCACTGAGCTCCAGGCTTCATTAGCTCAGCTGGTGCATCCTTGTGCCCTTCCAGGATGCTGAAAGAGAGCCAGCAGCCAGAGCTCTGAAGTGACACGGGTTGTCAATCTGAGCTGAAAGTCTGGGAACAGACAGTCCAATGCCTGCACTGCACAGAAGGACGGAGATGGGAGGCACGTACCTTTGCAAAATTCCCATGTTGCCTTACTAACAGCTCACAGCAGAAGAACTCTTTTGAGTTCTGCCTTGCTTCTGCCTCCCTTTTCTCCCCTTTAAACGCTTTTGTTGATGTGATGAATTGTTTGCCAGCTAAGCTATTACTTATCAGATTGTTTGTTAGCCTCTTTATCAGTGGAGCTGTACAGGCTTGTTTGTATGAGGCTGAAGTAGCCTCATACAACTCTGAGAGGCTGAGGAGCCCAATGGAGCCCTGCAGGAAAGAATGGCTAAAGGAGGGTGTCAGACCATGAAAATGGCTTCTGGCAAGTGAAGCTTAGGGTTTCCCAACCACGGGAGGTGCCAGTTAAGCACTGCTACCATCCTGTCAGCCCCAGTCTGTGGCTTGCTCAGATCAAGTATTCATCGCATGCTATATCCTATGATAAGACGAGAATGCATTGTGGAGCTTTAATAAAGGCTGCTGCTCATAACGCTGCTTACCAAAGTCTTTCATCTTCCTTCTAATTAATTCATGCTAATTTCCTTGCCAGTTGGATACATCAATTTGGAGTCTAAAATAGAATCCTGGTTTGTTTGTGGAGTTCAGCATGTTGCAGAATATAGCTCTCCTATGAGAAAAAAAAAATCACAGAAAAGGAAAGATCAGAAATGGCATTTTATGATCGGCGCTGTGCAGCATGGCTTGGATAAAGGCAGGATTGCACCCAGGTCCCATATCTGCCTCCTCTCTGTAGCATGAGCCCCAAAGGCTCACTGTCTCCACTGGAAACTCCCTCCAGCAGCAGGATCTTTCTATTCTGTGCTATTCCACTTTTGCTTTTATCAACATGAAGATGGGAGAATATGTATTCCTTTACCCAGAGTCACTTCTGAGTGTCATGGTTAAAACCAGACTTTATCAGAAGATGCTATTTTTTCGGGATGGAACACTGGGGATTTGGGAAATCTCAGTTCAACAGGTTTTTTGCTTAATTCAGCATAGACCCTGTGGCTGGGGGAAGAGCACAGTGGGGATTGCCTTCAGACTGCTCTCAGAAGTTTTTCTTCCCACCAGCACTACAACAGCTCAGTTCCTGCTGTAGCTTATGGGGTACAGGGTCACAGCTGAGAGGGCTGAAAAGGATGCAGAGGGCCATCAGTCATCTTCTTCCCCAGAACTAGGTTTTCTCCAGCCTTCCTGGCAGATATGTTTTTCTCGAAGATTCCTCAAAACAGCAAGTCTCCTTCTCTCCAGAGAGTCAGCAAACACTTAATTCGTGTCACTGTGATTTACTTGTACCTTGCTTGAAATCCCCTTCCTGCAGTTTAAACCTGTTTCTTCTTTCCTGTCCAATGGCTACGGATGATTCCCACCCTCTCTGCAGCCTCGTAACTGTACTCCTGCTTCTATATAGCCATTCCTTCCTCACAACCCTCAGCTTTGTTTCTCTCTGCAGGTCATGTTGAAGTACCTCAGGTAGACATTCAGACGCAAATGATGAGAGAAGCAGACACCCAAGAGGTACATGCAAATGGGCTCGCACATCCAGGCAGGTGTGCTTCCAAGCACGCACTGCACCCAGCCTGTTTTCTCTGTGGGCATCCTCTGCAAGCCATCAGTGCTCACGGAGCCAGCATCAGCAGAGGTCTCTGGGCTGTCAGAGAAATAACCATCTCTTCCCAAAGCCTCCTGTGCCATGGGCTGTGCAGTCCCTTAGCATTCAGGAGGGGGAAAATTCACTGAAAGCAGTTGTAAAAGTCTCCCTGTTCCTTGCCTTCATAAGTGGCTGGCTGACCAGCAGGGAGACAGCAAAGAGAGTGTCCGTGAACCCTCAGGCATGATAGTGCATAGGGTAGATTCCAGAGAATCGGAGGAAATTTCCCTGGAAATGTGGCGTGCAAAGAGGCACTGCAAGTGCCAGCTGGTTTGGATTTTCTCTGTATTTATAAAAAATAAATTGATACTTTATTACCTAATCAAAGTAGCTACTCATGCGTTTTCACCTCCCCCTCCCTCCTCAAATTTAGCACGGGGTGTTTCAGATGCTAATATAGAGCTTGCAAGAGAACAACGGAGCCTTTCTGTAAGACTTTTTTAAGACATCTTAGAAGATGCCTAATAAAGAGGCAGCGTGGGGTGGTGTCTGGGTCAAAGGCTCCACAATCAGGATACTTGGATTTCTTCCCAGCTCTGCCACTACAGCAAATGCTCCATAGCTCCGTGACTCAGTTTCCCCCTTTATGAAGCGAAATCCTAAGCCTACCCTTTCCTGTGCCTTGGCAGAGTACAGAATGCTATCAGAGAGATAAAAATTGTCCCTGGTGCCATCACCACCCATGCATATCCATTATAAAAAACACTGCAACATGCTCCCTGTGGCACTGACTACTGCATCCCCAGCCCAAAGCAGAGCCCAGGATCTCTGGGCAATAGATGCTATAAAAGACTTGTATCAAGTATTTCCAGCCGTTTGGAACATCAGTGCATGTAAAACCCATGACTCCTTGGATGCAGCTTGGGTCAGGAATGGAGATGCAGGATTAGCTCCTCACACAGGTGAGCTGACACTGCACCACGTGCCTTAGAGGACAGGTCTATCCCATATTTTAGGTGATGTAGGGATGGCAAGACATGTTTTCTTCCCATGTGAGCAAATATGGTGGAAGGAAGAGGTTTTTGCTTTTGGCAGAGTCTTAAGCAAACAGTTCTTTACCCTATTTGGGGGAAAGAAAAACCTGGTGAAATAAGAAATAAATGGGGGGGGTGGGGGGTGTCCTGACAAAAATAATCATTTGGAAAAAAAAAAGAAAAAGGATTGTATAAAAGTGAACACTGTGTTTTGTCAAGCTTCACATGTAAAAGCAGCATGAGAAGAGCCCAGGCATCAGGCATTTTTATTGCACTGCTTTTACAGGAGCAGATGGTGGCATCAGCCTGAGACCATTGCCCTGCATCAACAATCCAGCACACACAGCCCCAATACGCTCAGCTGCAAACACAGTCTGGGCTCAACAAGAAGCATTCCCAGAAAAACATTTTGGCAAATTTAAATTTGGATATATAAGGAAAAAAAAAAAAAATTGAAAGAAATGGAGGTTTACCCCAGTACAAAGGAAAGGAAAGGAAAGAAGCATCAATTCCTAGAGGAGCTTTGAGAAAAGCCACTTATAAGACAGGAATTGTGTCCATTTGTGGGAGCAAAAGGGGTTAGGAAGTGCCCTCAGTGTTCCCACTTTGGAGCAAAGTTCCCTTGTGTTAAAGAGTGCACAGAAGGGGAGTGTCCTTCAACATCCCTCCTCAACCACCTACACACCCACTTTCATCCGCATGCATTTCTGCCTTTTGCATTACTAGCTGACATAACAGGGTACCTCTGCATCATCCGGTGCTGGGTCTGTCAGAATATATCCACCCCCAGCGCCCTCCACCCTGTGCTCATGGCTGTCCCAGCACAACCACAACCGCAGCCCAGCACAGGACTGCACTAATTGTAGTGCTCAATTAGGACAGAAACTCCAGGTATCAGCTGGGTGGGAGTGAATTGTCCCGCTTCAGGACACTTGTCTGCATAAATTCTGCTTTTTTTCTCTTGTCTTTGTGTGAGTTTTTTGATGCAGGAAAACACAGCAGGAAATGAAAGAGGAGGAACTTTCCTGAAATGTGTGCCTTGCCGTGACTACACTAGTCTCAGACTCCAGAAAATTATTCCCATGTTACATACACAGGACTTTCATAGACTTGCTGGCTAGGTCCCCACCAGGACAGGACACTGCAGTGCCTCTTCATTCCCTGCCTCAGCAGAGTGCTCAGTCTGCTGGAGTACCCATTGTTTGCAGAGGTATCTGAGTGTTTCACCCAATAAACGTGATGAAAAAGAGCAATTCATATGGCAATCTGGGACATCTCCTATATGGATTTCACTCAGCAGCCTTCCAGTTTCTGAAGGGGTTCCACAAAGATGCTGGAGAGGGACTCTTCCTTAGGACTGTAGTGGTAGGACAAGGGGTGATGAGTTCAAACACAAACAGGGGAAGTTCAGGTTAGATATAAGGAAGAAGTTCTTTACTGTGAGGATGCTGAGGCGCTGGCACAGGATGCCCAGAGAAGCTGTGGCTGCCCTGTCCCTGGCAGTGTTTAAGGCCATGATGGATGGGTCTTGGGCATCCTGATCTAGCGGAAGGTGTCCCTGCCTGTGGCAGGGACATGATTCTATGATTCTGTGACATTGCTCTGAATATGTTTCAGGATCTTCAAGGAGGTGAAGAAGATATATCCCTGAGACCATACCAGGCATCATTAGGGGATGCTTAGGGAAAAAATGGCTTAATGTTTATGAAACTATGGAGGTCCTCATATAGCCACATATTTTTCAGTCCTATTAAACACATACGCTATTACATAGAAAGAAACCTTAATGAGGATCAAGTGATTTGATGAAGCTATGCAAGAAACCTGTGCTTCAACCAGATATGTGTCCTAGTTACTGGACCTCATCCCCATCCATGCCTTGAGTTTCCATGGCAGACCAGAGGTGTATGTAACTGGTGTGGAGGAGAAGATAGAGGGCAAGTACAGACCGAGCCCTCCCTAAGAACGCAGGAAAAGAAGAAAGTCTACATATTTAGCCAAACACCCCTTAATAATTCCAGGTTGGTTCGTGAAGCAAATTGAATACTTCCAACACCCATCTGAGCTTTGCATTTCATCCCACATCGAATCTGCTGTCTGGGGACATTTGTTTTGCTTTCATTTATTCCTAAGTCCTCGACTAAGCCATGGAGGGGTATTTTTCCAGTAGGTGCCTGCGTGGCAGCAGAAAAGGAGCTCAGCCGGTGACTCAGCTTCACACTAATAAGAAATTAAAACCTAACGCGACTTCATACAACCAAATGCAGTGAAATAGGCCCTTGATCTAATCAGCGCTTTCTAAAGGAATTAAATGCCAATCTATTTTAGAATGCATTTCACTGAGACTTAATGAGGGCAATGGGGAAAAATCAATTGGTCGTGTAATCTGGAATTTCAATAATATAAACAATAAATGCTAATTAGGAACATTGTTATTAATGTCATAAAATTCTTGGACAGATTGTAGTCATGTAATTAAAGTTTGACAAAACTGCTTGAAGGCTTTGAGGTCTGACAGCGATTGCTGGGGCATGGGCAGGGAATGGGATGAAGGGAGTCTGTGCTTGAGGCCATATCCCTGCAGGAAGCCAATGGGATCTGGGAGGGATGGGAAGCTCCCAGAAACAGAACCAACCCAAGGTATCTCTGATCCTCCAAAGCAGTACAGAAACAAGGACATGAAGCTGAACATCCCTTATTTGTACCTACAGTGGTACCCACACCTTTTTCCACATCCTTGGGACTGTATGGCTACCATTAACAGGCTGCTGCCATGCACCTGAAACACAACCAGAACAGAATCCTCATATAATTGTCTTAGACAATGTCTGCATGTAGATGTCTTAAGGAAAGTGAGCAATTCTCGTACACATCACAGCTCTAACTCTCTCTCATCTGATCATGGATTTTCCTAGAAAATGTTTTTCTCTAATGCAACTAGTACAGTAAAAATTAACAAAGTTTGGGAAAAAAAAGGAATATATCAGTGTTTATTGCTTCAAAATTTTAAGCAAGAGATCCTCTTCCCACCCACACCCTAGTTTTTGTGTTTCTTTGAAAATGGTGGCTTCCCAGGTTTGGAGGCATTAACATTATGTCTTATTGCACCACATGCTCATACTATTACTCTCCCTTCTTTCTACATTTTTGTTCCCCATGAAAGAAAAGGAGATAAGGAAACAAACAACCAAAAATACTCAAGACAACTGGAATTTACTTTATTAATGTGGCACTGTGAAGAAAAACATACTGTAAAAGTTTTTGGAAACTTCCAGGAAAGGCTGTGTTTTAGTTCCCCTATGGTATTTCTGCTCTCAGCTTGGTTTCCCAGGGCAATCACCACTGCAGCTTCCCTTTTGCAGTGACAGAACTGACATTTCTTTAACCATCCTGTATCCCAAGCAGTACCCAGCTGCCTCTCACACCTGCAACCTGCAAGTGCAGGGTACTGCTGTGGATGGCTTCTGTGGGCTAAGGCTGGCCCCTTGTCAGACATCTCCCCAGTAACTTCTTGTCTGTGTGGCAGGATATTTATTTAGCCATGCAGCTGCATTTGCAGGACTCAGCTCCAAAAGAGCTATGGAGAGAGGTGGCAGCTCATTCTGATTTGTCTTTTTGCTGTTGCCCCAGAAAGTGAGAGGGAGTTTCAATTTCTGCATTTCCATCAGGAGCAATTCCTGTCCCCAAGCATCACTCCCTGTGATTAGTCCCCTCATATTTCTCCCCTGCTATGGGAGTAAAGCAAAACAGAGCTCACCTATGAGCAGCAGGCACCCCTCTCTGGAAAGATAAATGGGTGACACCAGGCTTTTACCCCTGCCCCCATCTCAGCTCCCTGCCTTCAGGACTGAGTTAAGGGACCAAAGTGTGCAGGAATTGGTACCATGTGCTCAAGCCGCCTTCCCGGAGATTAGACCCATATGGGGAGAAAGCCGCGTTCCCCTCCATTTGGGATGAGGGTTCATCTAAATGTATAGCAGGCATTCTTTGAATATATGTGACAACCCAGGAGATAGACTTCAAACATCACCAAAACTGGCCCCTTCTTATTGATCTTTGAAATATACAGCCTGCCTTATTATGTTGTAAATATACTTTTAATACACAGGGTTATAGTTTTAAAATATGTTCCTACCTGACTGTACAGTCTACATTTCCTGACAACTGGTCTCCTTGGCTGTAGTTTAAATGTACAGTGTAAGGTCCCAAGTGCCATTACCCCTGTGAACTGCCCCGCAGAATTAAGGTTGGATGTGGCATGGGACAAGGGCATTAAGCTGTGCAGCTCCCTGCCAAAAGAAGACACTGAAATCAGCAGCTCAGCAAAGTCCAAAGCTGGATGGTTGATGGGCTCTCGGTCTTGTCCAGGGTTATTTCTACAGGTAATAAAACACCAACAGTTCTCAATCTTAGGGACAACACATCTTAGGAAGGTGTTTGCACTTCATGCTTCAGGCATCATTGGGAAACCTGTAGGGCTTATCTGCCAGCTGTAGTTCCATGTCTTCCTTCAAAAAGTCTGCTAATGGCCATGCAAGCCCAGACTGCCCTCCATTTGAGTCAGCGTGATGTAGGGTCTCAAGGCTGAAGGGATCCAGCTGACAGCCCATGAGCAATGCATCACTTAATCTTTTTAATAGATTTTGTTTCCAGCCCAATTATTGAAGTCAGTCAAGACTGTTCAGGATAGGCAGATGGCAAATTTTTCTCCCAGATACTTTGAGGTATTAGTGTTGTGGTGCTGTTTGAGGTTTGATTTTGGTTAAGTAATAAATTTTGTAAAAGAATATGTTGCAGAAAACAGGCTGAGATCAAGCAATCACTGCCAGCTTTGGTCAGAATTCAAATAGTGGTAAGAAATAATAACAGGTCTACAATCAGGATTTCCCAGGACAAACATTATGACGTGAGGGAACCCTGTGGGGTAGCCAACTGCATTGAATAGGGCAAGGCCTGGACCTAGTTACAACGAGTTGCAAATGCCATCTACAGTTTTCTTGTACAGAAAGCAGAGATATCAAAAGCTCTGAGCAGGATGAATCCTGTCTCCAAATAGATGCAGAGAATATATATGAGGTATAAAGGAATGGAAAAAAAGGCTAGATGAACAGAACAAGCTGCATTGCACAAGTCAGAAAGCAAGGCAATAAATTGAGCCTGAATTCTTATGTGCTTTCAAAATTCCAGTGGTGGTGAAAAATTTGCTTTTCAGCTAAGATTCCTAGGATTTTACTGAAATACTGCTAGAACTAGCTGCCACAGTCACCAGAACTGGAGACAGGCAGGATGACAAATAAGGGCTACAAATTAATGCGGCTGAGATGGGATCAACCTTTCAAATTCCTGCCATCCATCACTGAACGGATATATAATCCTATTGTCGCATTAACAGAGTCATTTTGAATGACATTTTCTTACCTCCTGTCTGTAAGGGAAAATCAGAGATGAAGAAAGCACTGTGCAGCTGTTTGCATTTCTTTTGTATTCTGCTGCCCCTTGGCCCTTGGAATTCACAACGTCTGGTGCTCAAACACATTTTCCAGTCTGCACAGGCAGCATGACACTGATTAAAAATAGTTCTTTATTGAAAACATGAGGTTCTTTCATTCACCTTGATATTTTGCAGGTCTTGCAGGTGTTTTATTCCCAGTGTGTCAGAGACAAGAGCAGCATGCTCGGGGGATGTGGTGCTGGGGAAGACGTGGCACTGGGTTGCAGCAGGGAAAGACCCTTCACCAAGGGACACTTGACCAGTGACTTTGCAACCGATTGCCTCTGCCATGGGCAGACAGGAAAGGCCAAAGGAAGAAGGTGGGAACCAGTCTAGGGATGTGAGATTGATCTTGGAGTCTCATCAAGCCGTGCTTTCACACTTTTCTGCATAAAGGTGAAATTGAGAAAGTGCTTTCTTTGTAATATACATGAGATACCCCCTGATCATTTGACTTTGAGAGCTGGAGCTTTTCAATAAGAAAACCAGCAAAAACGAATATCTTCAGAATCCGAATCACTGATTTGGAGACTGCAAGTACAGATGCACCTTCCTTCTGCATCTGGGGGAGATTTGCTTGTGCCTCAACCACGCATTCCTGCCCTTAACCTGGTGACCAACATAAATGAGCCCCAGGCTCAGCAGCACATTCTGTACAGGATGTTGTCTTGCAAGAAATATATCCAAACACTTCTCTTCTCCCTCCCCCTAAAGTCCCAGTATATCTTAGATAAGCACGCTGAGAGGTGATCTTTTAATTGCTGGGTTTTTTGTAGATGAATTCTCCAGCCCACCCCCGACTAAAGTTCAGCTTCTCAGGAAGGAAAATGCCAAGTAAGTTAGGAAAAGGGCTTTTCTAGCCGTGTTAGTTGCCAAGAAGAAAAATACATTTTAAAAGCCATAAAAGTGTAATTCTCCCCTACACACATTCCAATAAATCAAAGATAGCTAAAAGGATTTTCTTCAGTGAAAGAAAAATCATCATTTCTTGCCCTATACAAAGTGTGAAAGTTTTAGTCTGAACAGAGGAATTTTTCAGAGAATTATGATCATTTAGTTTTCCTTCTAACCAAAGGGTTAGAAAGAAAAGCTCAATGTAACCCAAGCACTGGCTTTTGCTATTATGAAAGCTATAATGTATGAAACACTACAGGTCTATGGGAAATATATTCCTTTCCATGAGAGGAATTGTCAGAGCCCAGTGTCTATGAACCAAGATTGATTACACAGAAACTGTTTTTCCAGTTGACATTTATTTTGCAGAGATATTAATGAGGAAACAATTTCTTTACCCTGCAGTTCAACCTGAGGTCATTCCCCAAGTCTGTTATCAGCCTAGACAGCCCCATCTGAATGTATCTAATACATCCATTTGAGACATGAACTATGGTAGGTATATTTGGGCAATAGCAGTGAACCAAGACTTCAACCTTATTTTAAACTGCTGTAATTGAGTAAAAAAGTGTTTCTTGGGCATTGACTTTATCAACCTTTCCTTAATCTCCACACTGTACCTGAAGGTCCACCACAGGCCTGCACATGCGCTGTCTGTGCCTGTAGCAACTCTTTTAATTGCTCCCAGGCATCTCTGCTCTCATTAGTAAAGCAAGAAATCTCTAGCAGATCTGACTGGGAGGTGGGGTTGGAGCCAGATGATCTTCAAGGTCCCTTCCAAACCAAACCATTACATGATTCTATGACTACTGGCGCTTTTGCTGCAGATGCCTGGTTAGCAGGCAGACTGTGCTTGTTGTGCTGAGCTGAGCAGCAAGACTTCTGTCACAAAGGACATAGAACACACATAATGACCCCTGAACTGGCAGCACATTTAGCTTCAATGGTTAAAGCAGATGTTTTTCAGAGATCCCCTCAACCATAGTAGGAAAGGCAAAATATGTTACTATGAGATGAAATGAGCCTGGATGGACATTAATGAAATGGTAGGCTGCAAACCATAGTGGCTGAGGGGTGGGTACAAGTCGCATCCAGTCATCCCTACGGCAGGAGGCATCATCAGGGCAGATGTGGGGCATTTGGGTAACTCTGAGACCATATTTAATAATGTTATATCCTGGAAAGGGTATTGAAAATCTCCATTTTGTCTCCTCTTCCTCTGTCACTGCCAGGCACTTGGGAGTTTATACTAGAAATACAGCAATGTAACTCTTGAGATCTGAGTGTACCAGAACCATCAGAAAGTTCTTTTTATAGGCAAAGAGTGCAAAAGGGCATGCAGTGTGATAGCAGGGTGACCTCCCTTCTGACACAGAGGGTAGGACTCATCACACCTATTTTTGGCTGTGTTAATGCTATGGTTCTGATCTACACTGCAGCTGCTGTCTATTCCTTTCACAGCCAATGAAGAGAAACAAATACCTCCAGGGAATGAGAAAAATCATTCCTTCATCATACAAGGGTGTTCAACAAACAGAGTGAATCTGCATCAGAAGGTGTTCCACAAAGAAGAGGCATGCCAGATGACAACTGCAAGTTAGATGCTGAGCTTTCAGGTAGCTGCGTCTGGTGGAGAAAAGTCACACATTAGTAGCTACTTGTTCTTGCAGCCCTCCAGGAGGACTGTAGGAGTATGTGGCTGGTGTCCATGGCCAAAGCAGGAATTAGCTCTTGAGCCCTGGATGGTCTTCTTCTATTGTCAGACTGTGCTGTGGTGATCACCCTATGGGAGGCAGCTGTGAAGCAGTAGCTTGCAGAGAAGCAACTCAAACATCCAGAGGTGCATTTCCTCCAAAATCTTCTGTCCCCATTAGTGAGTTTTCAGAGAAGATGAGCTTTATACCTCTACCCTGGCCAGGCATAACCAGACACTGATGGGGACTGATAAGGGATCAGGAAGAAATGTCCCACTGGATGAGCTTTGCCGCAGTGTCCCAGTGCTGGAGTGTCCAGCCTCTATGGACTATACCCCAAACATGTTCATGGTTAGAGCAAAGAGCTTGGAGCAGTTGTGAGCAGCAGCTACCTGACCAGAGCTCTTTCTCTCTGCGTAAGTCCCCAGGGCAACTGGATGAGTCCAGTAATCTGGCCACTGGTGAGAGACCTTCCTGATTTGGACTGGGAGAAAAGAGTTGGCCTGGGTCCATCCACAGCTGAACATTCATGTCTCTTAATCAGGAAGAGAGAAGAAAAACCCAGGATTACCCTGTATGCAGGAAAAATGAAGGAGAGGTATAAGTCAAATAAAGCAGGCAAATCCCAACCAGACAGCATACACCTCTCTTCAGCCATAAGGAGGAACCTTATGCTGTCCAGAAAACTGTCTGGAGCAGGTTGTGGGGGGGCCACAGATTACCCAGGTCCCATCCAGAGTCAAAATGAGGAGCTGCTAATAGACCTCAGGGGAACAGACTTCAGGTTCAAGACATGACAGAGCGAGGGGAGTAGGTGCATCATGACAATCCATCCTATGATTCCTTGACTGCAGCCACTGCTTTGCAGGGGGACACAGAACATTCTCTGCTATCTGTACAGAGGAGGCATGGGGACGTTCAGCTGCTTATTGCTGCTTCTAGGCTGCATGGATAAGCAGCAGCCTCCAGTCCCTGGGGAGACTGAGCCAGCCCTAAATCCACTTCAAAGCAGGAAAGAACATTATGGCCTGTGCGTGAGGGTCTTAGCTTCTCACACGGCTCTTCCACTCCAGTTTTATGGCGTGAAGCACATAGTCCTTACAACAGCAGCTCAGCTGCATTTTTCTTGGCGAGCTCATTCCCACCGGACATCATTCGCGCGCTCTTTGGAGTGGAAACGAAAGGGAGCGAGAAGTGGCCCCCTTGAAGTTCTGCTCAGCTGGGCTGCTCGCGTTCCTGAAAAACACATCTACCTCTTTATAACTCCCCAAGCTCGCAACCGGGGAGCCTGGCTGACTGGTTTTGCATGGGGTGTGTGGAGGGGGTGAGAGTCCGCGTTTGATGATAGGCAAGGTGTGTTTGCACCCTGCACTCCTGCAGGCATGGGGGAAAAGGTGAGGTGGGTGCAGGGGCTGCTTTACGATCTGCATGCCTGTGCTGGAAAGAGATGGAAAGCAGAGCTCACGATGAGAGGGAGATAGATGAAGACAACATGTGAGGAGGAGGATTATTCCAAAGCCGGATGCAGGGAGCACCCGTTTTTGTCTCCAACACCCTCCCTCTCTTCCAGCCAGTCCCACCGCCCGCAGCTTTTCTGTGCAAGCAGCACTGACATGGGCACAGCCTGCAGCAGGGCTCTGGCAGGACTGGGTGCTCAGGGGGATGTGGCAGCATTGGCAGTCATGTAGAGACCATCCTAGATCTTCTGCAGCTGTATGGCTCCCTTCCCTCTGCAGGTACATAGGAGACTGTAGGCTGTATATCAACAACAAATAGTGCCTAGTGCTGAACTATTTACAACTGCCTGAAGCCTATTGTGATCAGTGGAAAGCCTGGCACTGACTAGCGTGGTCTTCCTGCAATAGAGCTTCTGGCAGAGGGGGTTCACCTCCTTGTGTCCCCTAATAAATTCCACTCTGCAAGGCAGTGGTGCAGAACAGTGTGTTCTTGGGGGATGCGGTGACCACTGCCTCTGTCAGAAACAACTCTTTGCTTTTTAAGTATCAGATGTTTCATAGAATTATTTTTCTTTCCAGCTTTGCAATGTCTAAGACAGCTTAAATAAAACTTGACCTGACACTGAAGCTGAGAGCTGATGTCAGAGGGAAATTTAGCCACTTAGTGGCAGAATGTTTTCAAAATAAGCTGAAACGTCCAATACAATCTTTCTGGTAGAGTAGATCAAATGTATCAAGAGAGACTCAATGCTATTCCTGTTTTCTGCATTTACATCTCAACATTAGGATTTGGCAAGCAGGTTCCACCCATGTTCTTTCTCTGTGAGTTTAGTGTAGATCTGAGCTAAGGCTGCTTCTCTTCTGGGTATGAGCTGCATGACTTTGCTTCTTCTTCCATCAAGGGGGACTTCTGAAAGATTCCCAGGCAGATGGCCAAGAGTTGGTTACTTCGACCCTTCCAGTTCTTGCTTTCCTGTGCCACTATAAAATCACCAGTTAATACCTGACTGCCTGAACATAGGCTATGGATACGTGTTCACTTTTGACTGCATTGCCAATACGCATGAGATTCTGTCACATGAAAGCCCTATCTGAATATATTTGCACGTGCCATTGCACCAGCATCGCAGGTCATGCACTCACACAATTTTATCTGCATAAGCATCAAACACCACTTTCCTCTCACTTCACATTCTTGTTCTTATTTGTTCATTGCTTGTCTTGCTCATCTGTTCATGCACTCTCATATTCCCTCACCCAGGCGTATATGGAGGGATTGTAGAACCAGTATTTATCTATGAATTTGCAGTTAATGCATTTGTGGACAAGCCTGTAAGCAAGTATTTCCCTGTTAGGGTATCTCTGAATGAGTGCTCACATGAGTGTTCTTTTGCCAGCAAATTCTTAGATAAATCCTCGTCAGTTCATATAAGTGCAGGTACTTGCTTTGGGATTTGCCTGCCAATATGTATCTGAAGGTACACTCGCCTGAAAATTCATATCCACATGCAGCTCTGCATGAGAATGCAGGTTCAGAGAATGTCACCTCACACTTTCCTTTTTTACCCACACCTTTTCAGCCTGGATTCTGCCGCAATAAGTTTTCATGCGAAAAGCAAGCAATGGGGGAGGCGAAAACCTTCAAAGCAAATCATGGCTCTTATTCAGATGAACAGCGGAGAAGCTTTTTCTTCCTGATACTGTCCTTCCTGCTCTTGTGATATGCATATGACTCTATATGTTTCCATTTGAGGCCTGAGGAACTCTGCTAGTTCCCCCCTGCTACCCACAAGCCAAAAAAACGATAAGGGAATATAATGAACACAAACAATGGTGGAGACTGAATTTGACTTTTTGTCCTCCAGGGACAGGCAGGACTCACAGATGTAGGAATATTATTGAATTCCTTTGGATACATTTGATCTCTTAGCCAAAAAAGTATGTGGGACATTTCCGCTTATTTTTAAAACATTCTGCCACAAACCAGTAATTCAATTAACGAAAGCTCCCACTGATGTCAGCACTGAGCTTCAGCCTAGCTGAGCATTTCTTTCTGCTGTGAACACAAAAGCCACCTTAAAGAGAAGCGACAAATCTACATATGTTTGGAAAGGAAAAGCCTTCATGAAATCTTTTATGATTTAAAGTGAAGGCATGTAATGAGCAAAGTGTGTTGCCCATTAAATGCACCCATGTGCAAATGGAACAGTCAGGTTGTGGTGCTTCAGCCAGTCTTTATGTGAATCTGGAGCCACGAAAGGTGTCTAAGGCTCATGCTGAGGTACTGCATGGAGCTCCCCTCACAGCAGCCTGCTTCCCTTTGCTTCATTCCCTCCTGGCAGAGAAAGCAGAAGAGTCAACATCACTGCTCTGTGAAGTCGGCTTTGTTTTCATGCAGTAACCAAGGGCTCCAAATTCATCAGGCCAGTGCTGTTCAAAAGACATGCTTTCCCTGGAGTAACTCCCTCTTCCCCTCCCAACCCCCAACAATTACCTTGGCCATATGTTTTGTAAAAAGCACTATTCACAAAACCAACATCTTCTGTGAAATAGAACCTGACAGCTCTCTTTTAGTGCAATGTTAAATGTGAGGATTTAATCTCATAAACCTCAAGAAACTCAGAAGCTGATCTTCCCCCAGAAGCTTTAACTCTGCCCCCTCGTGCATATGCCCTCCAACAAGAGTGCTCGCCAAACGAGCGCAAGGAAATACTCTCCAGTGAAACCCTACGTGCATAATTCCGATGCCTCTCAGGTTGCAGGGAAAAGTGTAATTTAAACACAAATCAAAATCAGACAATTAAGGTTACTTAAAAAGTAATATTGGAGACACATTATTCAACACCATTTGGGAGTATGCAATCGGATATGGAGATAAACTGAGGCTAAGATCCTGCGGTGGCAATATGGTTGAAATACCTAGGTAGATGAATTATAAAGTAAATCAGGCCCCCAGGACACTTGCTTAGATGCAGCCAGGCTGAGAGCAAATGAAAGTTGTTTCTGTGTCACAGCTGTTTGAGGCCATCCATGAAATGAATCTCATGGATCTCTGTCCATCCTCGTTGAGTTAAATCTCTACATGGAACGAAAAAGATGCTGATCTCACCTAAAATCCTTTGCCTGGATCCCCAGCTGAGGGCAAGTGAGGGTGCTGGAGGCTGATGAGTCTTCTGCTCTGAAAGATGCTGCTTGCTCTGGGGTAGAGCTGGGGTTCACTAGATGATGGGAGGGGAAGCAAATGAAGCCTGTTGGACCGCATTGCTTGGTGCGGCTGAGCTGACTGCTGGCATAAACAGACTTCCCCCTATGCGCATGAACACATGGGAGCACACCCAGGACAACCTCACACTGATGGAGGAAACACCCTGTGCCTCTGTGGCCACAAGCATGGTCCATGCAGCCTCCTGATCTGCCGGCTCCTGATCTACACACACTGTAGGATGCTCAGCCAGGTTTGACCAGAGGGGATGAGTGGAAATGTGGAAATGCACAGTCTGGGAACCAACACGTTATGGAAGAGAAGACTGGGGCTTAGCACTGGCCTCTTTAACCATCAGCCTTGTCCTGAAGCCTCATTGTTTGGAGAAGTGTGCCTTGCCATGGGAAATCTTCTAGTGATAGAATCATGGAACGGTTCGAGTTGAAAGGGACCTTAAATCTCGTCCAATTACAGCCCCCTCCTATGGGCAGGGACACCTTCCACTAGAGCAGGTTGCTCCAGGCCCTGTCCAGCCTGGCCTTGAACACTGCCAGGGATGGGGCAGTCACAGCTTCTCTGGTCACCCTGTGCCAGCGCCTCAGCACCCTCATAGGGAAGAACTTCCTAATGTCTCATCTCAGTCTCCCCTCTGTCAGGTTAAAGACATTCGCCCTTGTCCTGTCCCTACAGGCCCTTGTCAACAGCCCCTCTCCAGATTTCTTGTAGCCCCTTCAGCCACTGCAAGCTGCTCTAAGGTCTCCCTGGAGCTTTCTCTTTTCCAGGCTGAACCAGCCCAGCTCTCTCAGCCTGGCTCCAGAGCAGAGCTGTTTCATCCCTCGCAGCATCTTTGTGGCCTCTTCTGAACTAGCTGGAGCAGGTCCGCATCTGTCTTGTGCCAGGGGCCTCAGAGCTGAACACAGGACAAGGGGTAATGGTTTTAAAACTAAAAGAAGGTAGATTCAGGCTAGATACGAGGAAGAAATTTTCTACAGTGAGTGTGGTAAAACATTAGAACAGGTTGCCCAGAGAGGGCCCAACCCTGGAAACATTCAAGGTAAGATTAGACTGGGTAACCTTGTCTCGTGGAAGACGGCCCTGCTTTTTGCAAGGGATTGGACTAGATGACCTTTAAAGGTCCTTTCCAGCCCAAATAATGCTTTGATTCTACGATTCTATGATCCTATGAAATGACCAAGCTGCTCAGCTATAGCAGAGCAGGTACAGCCTTTCAGCACTTTGTGGTATACAGCGGCAGACTACTAGCCCGTGGGAATTTCAGAGTCTGGATACACTTTAAGGGGCTAGTGAGGGATTACACCTACTCTTTAGAGCTATGCGAAGTGAGGCTGGAAGGATGAGGGCAGAGCTACTGGAGGAGAACTGTTTTGCATGTCTCTTTAGGGACTTCATCGGTAGGCGCTTTCCACAGGACTGGGGCTCTGCTGCCCACCTTCTCTGACGCCCCTGTGACCTGCAAGTGCAAATGGCAGATCTGCACAGCCTTCCATGCCACATCACAATGGCACGGTGAGGGACAGCTGAGGAGCAGCCTACTGCCTGAGTGACCCCCTGGGATCCAATGCTGCTGCTCCAAGTGACTTCCAAGTTCTTGCTGCAGCACTTTTTTGTTCATGCTATAAGAGAGGGTGAGGACTGAGCTGGAGTGATTCCCAGCGTCTTTCTGTCGGACAGCTCTCAGCCCTGGAGATGGAGCACACTGATAGGTGGACAGCGAACATATTCAGGGGCATAAGGATGGGACAAATGGGCTTCTGCTTTCATCGCCTGGAGGCACTAAATCCAGACAGACTGGCAGACCACAGTTAGCAGTGCTATGTGGGTCCCTATGAGTGAGAAGGATAGGGAGAGAGGACTCTGAAGATGAGTATTTTGGCAGCTGTTGGATGCTTCAGGACATTTGTGTATGACCTTGAACAGTATTGTCACTGTTTATATCCCCAAAGCAGAATGACAGTGAGCTGGCGGGCAAAATACCAGCTTTTCTCCAGCTCTGCTTGACCCACTGTGTCAGAGGCCCTTGCAGACAGGGTTTGCCCCTGCAGGCTCCGGAAGTTGGTACCCATCAACCATCCTACCACCACCACTGGAGCTGGTGATCCCAGAGCTGCGTGAGCCGAGCCTACCCACAAGCTGCAGTAGCTTGAGCAGCTCAGGTGCAAATGCCCTCTGCTCACCCGGCCAGGGTGAGAGGAAGGACGTGCCTCACACATTGTGCTGGCTCCTTCCAGCTTCCAGCATTCTGCCTCTCCAAACCACCAAAGCAAACTGCATTTCAGAGTCAGGGACAAATGCTTATGCCAGCAGCTCTGATCAAAGCTGTTGTTTAGTTATCCAAAGCAAGGGGAAAGGCTCTTTTTCCTTTCTCCAAGCTCAGCCAACTTCAGCACAGCTCGGAGAAATCATTTTGCAAACTGAGGCTTTCTGGGGAGGGGGATCCTTCTTTTCAGGATACTGAATGTTTGGATCAGTCCCTGAAGTATCCTCACAGTCCCTGTTTGCTGCTGCATTGGGCAATCACTGCATGACCTTGGAAAACACTTCCATCTTTCTTCTCGGGGCAGATGTTAGAGGAGTGGGGTGTATGAGGATACTTAGCCTGCAAGTATCAGCCCCTCGCATGAACAGCTTGGTCTCTGGACCCCTAGGAGGCTGCCAAGGCTTGAACAACCACACCACGGGTTTCTCCCCACCGAAGCCCTCATATCCTATGGACAGCTAGAAAGGATCATGCCTCCATCTTGAAACATCCAGAGACATCTGTGGCAGGGACGCAAATCGTGAATGGGGACGAGGAAAGCAAAGGGATGAAAAAAAGGGACCAAAAAGGATCAGTTTTGAAGAGTGAGGTATTTCTGTGTCTGAGCAGAGTCTGAGTCTCCTTGGCTCAAGAAACAGGATGAAGCAGCCACGCTGCCTGTTTTTCTGAAACCCAATCTCCCCCAGCTTCATTTCTCCCCACACTGAGGGCTCCTCTTCTCTCCCTTTCCCCTTCTTCTATTTTTTCCCTTCCTATGGATAAAAAAAAAACAGAGAGGAAGGACAGAGCTGGTGCTGTTTTCCCAAAGTGCTTCCCCCAGGGCCCTTGTTGCAGCATCAAATTTCCTTTGAAACGGCTATGTGGGAAACACAGTTTCTTGGGTCACTTCCCAAATGAAAAAGAAAAAAGAACAATAAAAAAATGAAATAGGAAAATAAAATTCGACATATGAAAAGCAGAAGCCAAATCACAGCAGCTCTCTGTCCCATTTAATCCTTGGTCCTAGGGAGGAGACTGAAAGTTCTGTTGGGAACACTAATTTTGCATTACCATGTTCCCGCTTCTAAACGTCTTCCTGGCTCCCTCCCTGGATTAGCCTTTTTGCCCTTTTTCCATTTAAATTCCACTCAGATTTGGGGCATCATCTACTCGCAAGCTGAGCGTAGGAACAAAGACAGCTGACTGGATGCAATTCCTGGAGTCTATTCCAGACCACCAAAGCAACCCAGAGTGAGCTTCTCTTTAAACACTTGTTTGTGATTTGAAGAAAGACAAAGCTGGTTATTATGGGTACGAGGACTCATATTTCTATCTTGCCATCTGCCTCTGCTCCTAACCAGCTCTTGATTGTCATCTCTGCATTGACCCACTCTAAGATAACGTGTGTGATGATGCTTTGGGCCCTGTATCTCACCCAGATGAAAGCACCCTGACTCCTCGGCAGCTGTGCTTGAAGGTGCAGTGAACTCTCAATAGCTGCAGCCTGAGATCTCCACAAAGACATCAGCTGCCTTAGAAACATTTCCCCAACTTCTAGTGCCTGCTGACATGTGAGAAGCTTTCTGCCACCTGGTCTTCTTGGCAAGCAGCAGACACTGTCTGTCCTGCTTTGATCTGCTGCGCATGGTTTTTGACCGGGAAGGAGGCTGACGTTCCTCAGATAGTCTGTTTCTGCCAAAGCTGATAGAAAGGATTAAGTTAGCTGGGGTCAACACTCCAAACCTGCACACGCCCCTGCTTTAACTCTGCTAAAGGTCCTGAAAATTGTATGAAATCAAGGGTAAAAAAGCTTTTTCCTGCCCAGATCATCCTTACTTTCCACACACAGAACCCTTATATGCACCAGTGCTGGCTGATACAATGGGAAGGCATCAAAAAGGACACCAGATGGACTATCCAGGACAGTTTTCCTTGGGCTTTGTTTATATCACGCTTGAAAAATCCATTTTCTTACCGGTTGCCCAGCCAAGGAAATGTGCAAAACACCCAGCCTTAGTGAGACTTGAAAGTTGATAGCTCTGCTAAGCCAGCTTCTCCACGCAGACAGAAAGTCAGCATTGCTTGCTGCGCCTCACGGTTTTTCTTTGAGTGACTTTGTCACATCTGGGAACCTCATGGCTTACCCTAAAGCTTGATTTTCTGGTCCAGTAGAGCCAGGGCTCCTCCTGACTTTGCTGGTGGTTGTGTCAGGGTGAGCTCCCAAGACCACCTTATGAACATACAGTTCAAATTTGACTGACATGACACATTCCCTGGCTACTTATCATCTCTTGCTTGCAGTGCATCACCTCTCCATTTCACAGAAATCCTATCAGGACACAGTTTTTCTGAAGGGGCCATTTTTTTTGTACAAGCTGTTGATGTCCTTGAAATAATTTGGTCACAATGGCCACACCTGTGGCTAGCAAGCCCAAGTGACCTCTGAAAATTACCTGGATGAAAGCTGTCAGGTACTTTAATTCAGCCTTTGCTATCTCAACAGTCTGAATTTTGAAGCCATCAACTCACTTGAAGTAATTTACTGCTTCTCCAGACTGGATTTCAAGCCCTTCAGGAATACCTTAAAAACAAAAACGAACAAAGAGTTTTGTTTACTCGTGTATCTCCCTCTGGTATCTCCGTCATGTTTGTTAGAAAAGGATGGGTCTCTATGCCTTGTTGTTGACTGCATCAAACTGTGAAAAATAAATAATGATCAAAACCAAATGTCATCTGTCTTTAATTAATGAGCTGTTGAAAAGGACATGGAGTGCCAGGATGTTTGTGGAGTTGGGCTTAAATAGATCTTGCAGCTTGTTGTGTATTTATGAAGGTGTTGACGAGAAGGTCTTAGTCTATGTAGAACACATTTACTCTGGATATTTAGCTACAGTGCTCAGCCTGTTCATGTTGGTGCCTTACATCAGTAACGTCTGCATGGATGTATGAGGCTCAGTCCTGGCTGACTGCATGGACAGTGGCTGGTCCTCTCTAGCTGGTGCTTGAGAGAACAGGCTGTGCATAAAACATGGGAAGTTCACTAAAGTGCAACTCCTTGGATACGTCATCTCCTCAGAGGGAATAACCATACAACTAAAGTGTTTCGGTCATTGCTGGATGAGCTCCAAAGAAAGTCTGGGAGCTTCACAGCACCTTTGGGTTAACCAGTTTTTACAGATACTTTACTGAGAACTTTTGCAAGAGTGATGTTTCTGATCATCCTTGTGGGGAAAAGCAGTGGATTGTACAGACACAAGAAACCCAGCTGGATGAACAGCTAAAAATACATTTGGCTTGGCATCTTTCCTTGTGCACCAAGACTTTGCATAAACCTTCATTCTTCAGAGGAATGCATACGGCTATGAAATCAGAGCTGCTCTTTTGTGTCACTGTGGGCCCCAAAATGAAATCCATCCCTGTATGTGGTATTCTTGGAAGCTCGCAGGAATAAAATTATGAGATCAGCAACAAGGAAGTTGCTGGCTATCGAAGTACCCTCTATCCCTGGCATCATTGTCTGGGAGGTACACAGGTTTCAGGTGATTTGCTCAGAGACCGTAAGAAACCTGCATGTCCATGCTCCACGAAGGTCACAAACCAATGATACATCCTTTAATTCTTGTTATTATCCAGTTGCAACTTCCTCCTGACATCTTGTCTGGGTTCTGGAAATGGCAAGCCCAATCGATAAGCCATCCTGTAGCAGTGAGTATCCTGACCCTGAAAGCAGTATGAAAGAACGTGCCGTTATTTTACCACTTTGTCATTTTGCCAATGTCAGCTTGAATAATGACTGCTATCTTGCATCAAATGCAGTCTACCCTGAAGTTCATTCACCACTAAGATAGTGTCAGCTGAGGAGACTACAAGCTCAGCTATGAAATCCTTGTCCAAGAAGGACATCTGTTTTGTTGTTGATGCAGTACTGCATCAAGCTATACATCAGCTTTTGTGACACTCTCCCAGATGAAGATCTGCCATGCCAAACTTTTAGAAACCCTCAGACCATTCCCAAGCCCATTTTAATTATGATCAGGCATTTCCATTGGATTTGATTAAGAATATAAGGATGGACGCACCCAGTCAGACAAAAAGTCCATGATAACATTGTCCTACCTGAGGCAGTGGACAGCAACAGATGCCTACATGGGAAGTAAAAGAATACGGCAAGGATACAGCAATATTTCCCCTGAGTTCTCTGTCGAGATTTAGCAATTTCCATCACACAGACATCCTAAGGCAGGTGAGGTTGTTGTGCTTAATAGCAAGCAGTAGCATACCCCTCCATGAATTTGTGCAGTCACATTTTAAACTCATGTAAACTGTTCACAGCATCATAAGGAAAAGAGTTCGGCGGCTTAATTATATGTTGTGAGAGGAATTTCTTCTTTCTGTTTTTTGAACAAGTGAAGCTTTTTGACTCTTCGGTGTGATTGACATGAGCCGGATGCTATGGCTGGAACAAAATGATTGTTGGAACAAAAATGTTCCACCTGTGTGAAAAGCGTGATTGCTCAGGAAGAAGTGCATTTTTGCTCCTGTCATTTATTTTCAAGTGTCACAGGTCAATGTTCTGCATTATTACCAGTGGTGAAACTCTGTTCTGCGCATTGTTATAAGAACTATTTAACATGTTGAAGGAGGATAGGCATATAGTAACTGTCTATCACACCAAGACAGAAAGCCAATTTGAATAAATTAATCATGACTTGAACCATCCATTTCAGACTCATTGACTAATGCTGAGCTGACTGGTTGGACTTTGCCTGTAATGATTTTAAGGGTCTGTCTGTCAGCCTCAACCTGCTTTATGCAAGTTTTTTCACCTACAATTTCATCTCACTTTGCCGAAGTTTTCTCATATTCCTTCAGCTTGAAGCCTGATAAAGCATTTGTTGGCACCCTTACAGACCTTAGAGAACAAACGGAGACTGCAAACAAACCAAACTGACTGTCACTATTGAATAGTCCTCAGACTCACAACTGGAGTAAGATCATGTTAGCTGTACAAAATATGAATTCCTAGTAAATCCCATGGGAACAATAGCGTGCAAGAGGGCCGGGGCAGTGATCATCCCTCTGCACTGGGCACTGGTGAGGTTGCACCTTGAATCCTGAGTTCAGCTACGGGCTCCTCACTACAGAAGAGACATTGTGGTGCCGGAGCGGGCCCAGAGAAGGGCAGCAGAGCTGATGAAGGGCCTGAAGCACAAGTGTGATGGGGAACAGCTGGGGGACCTGGGGGTGTTTAATATGGAAAAGAGAAAGCTCAGGGGGGTACCTTATTGCTCTCCAGAGCTGCCTGAAAGGAGGATGGAGTAAGGTGGGGTTTGGTCTCTTCTCCCAAGTAACAAATGATAGGATGAAAGGTAACGGCCTCAAGCTGTGCCAGGGGAGGCTTAGACTGGACATTAGGAACAATTTCCTCACTGAAAGGGTGCTCAGGCATTGGAACAACTGCCCAGGGTAGTGGTGGAATCACTGTCCCTGAAAGTGTTGAAAATCAGTGTAGACAAGGTCATCAGTGACATGGTTTAGTGGTGGACTTGCCAGTCCTGGGGTAATGGTTGGACTTGATGGTCTTAAAGGTCTTTTCCAATCTTGTTGATTCTGTGATTCTGTAATTCTAAATAGATGTGTTCAGTCAAGAGCAAATGTTACTTATCAGCAGAAATGTCCTGAGAACTGCTATAAAATATCTGTAAGCCTAGTAGGAATGCTTTAGACTCAAGACTTACTGTAAGCCTGGAGGTCATTTTGAGGAAGATGGGACAAGCAATAAAACATGACAGCTTTTATGTTTGACTATCATGTGTGGACAACTTTCCTTCTCCTGACCAGTTGTGTTCAGCTACATCTGTTTCTCCAGAGTGCAAAAGCCCTTGGAGGGTACAGCAAAGTGCCTGCTCAGGGGCATCAACTATCCAGGTGGTTTTGTTCCTTCAACTCTTGGTCATGACACCTAACAAAAACTATTTCTCTCTGAAAGATGTGTGCTGTGACTTCAGAAAACCATTTCTCAAGGCTGAGTGAAAGTATGAACTTAACTGAGAAGGAGAAAAATGTGTATAAGTACATATGTCTATATTTATATTTGTATTTATATTTATATATGTACACACACATATGTGTAATACACATGTATGTATGTATGTATGCATGTCTATGGATCAGAAGAGCTTTAATCGGGGTTTATAAGGGCCTAAAAGCTATGATTTAATAAGAAAAAGAACAGAACAAATTTGGTCAAACACACATTTTAGTTTAATGTTGACATGAAGGTAGCAATTAGCTCTAAAATAGCAAAGTCAAACAAGCACATCAAGCAGAACTGCAAATCAGTGTAAATTTTAATATAGGAAGTACAGAAAATGGAAAGGAGAAGATAAAGATGGCAAGGAAAGATCAAAATTACCAAATAGGAAGGAGTTTTCTAGGCTAATTAGGAAGAAAAGAAATGTCAACGATGTCATGGGCCAACCACGTGAGGACAGAAAAAATGTGAACAATTATTTAGAGACAGCAGAAATGTTCAATAAATAGGTTTGCTCTGAGTTTGGAAAGAAAGAAGAGGATGTGTTTATATCCACAAGGATGTTGAAATACTTTCCACTCTACTAGCAACCAAGAAGGAAGTTAAGCAACTTCTTCTAGGGATAAACACATTTTATACGAACAGAATCTGCAAACTTGCAGCCAAGCGTCTTCCTAGAACTGGCTGAGGAAATTTCTGACCCTTTGACATGAGTCTTGAATAACTCCTGGAGCACTAGGGAAATTCCAGAGGAGTTGGAGAGCTCTCACTATGTGCCAGTATCAGAAAAGAGAAAGTGGTCTGACCCAAGCAGCTCTAAGTCGCAAGTCTGACATAATCTCATCACAGTAATGAGAAAAACAAATATAGGAGTCAATCAACAGAATTAACTCATGGGAACACAATTAGGGCCAGTTAACACAGGCAAATAGAAAGTAGGACTTGTCAAATACTCTTTGATGATATAAAAAGTTGGGATGATAGAGGTGACTACGCAGCTATAATATATTTAGACTTTTATAGAGCTTTGACTTTGCAGTTCATGACAGTTTGATTAAAAATTAGTGTGATGCAATGTCCATGAAACACTCCTTAAATGGATTAGGAACTGCTAAGCGATCTGCTAAGAAGTGGTTGTTTATGAGGCATCAAGGGCAGACGAGGGTGTTTCTGAGGAGGCAAGGTCTGCAGGAGTTGGTAAGAAGTCTAGCATGACTGTGTCTTGTCATCCATAATCTGGGAGGAAAACCAAAATTGCTGTTAATGAAGTTATTTGTTAACAAAGATTAGCAAGATGATCTGTGTTTATAAGAACAGGATGCTATTCAGAGCTGGACAGTGTCTTCTTGCAGGAAGAAGTGAGTTGGATATCTTCACCCATGGTGCGTAGGAAGTACTGACAGCATAACGTGCTGTTTCTAGAAAGCAGAAATTTTGTAAGGGGCTAACAGTTCCCTCTTTTGATGGCAGATTCGTTGTCTAATATTTACACAATAAATAGAGAAATATATAAATTTCTATTTATTTATATTAGAGAAACGGGATGCAAGGTACTAATGAGTAGAAGCAAGAGTACAAGTAGGGAATGATTACTGAAACTGCTTCTGCAACACTACACACAAAAATCACCCTGGTGGGACACAGCAAATGCCCCTTTCTTAACAGCTTGGGGCCAGGCACAGAAGATGAGCAGTGAATGCCTCCCTTGGCACAGGAGCTGAATTTCTCTCCAAGGGTAGGTAAGCAGGAGTCCAAGTTTTCTAATTGCCGACTCCAGTTTAAGGGCATGAATTCTGTTTACTTCCCTTATTACCTACTGAAGCAGGTGGTCTGAGTCTTGCCCTCGGCCTCCTTACATTAGTGAAAACACGATCAAGAGGCATGCTGTAACAGCACATACACATCTTAGTGGGGATAATACTGCTGTTAGTTACTAACAGATCTTCAGGAGCTGTTCAGCAGAGTGAGAAAGGCACTATAGGGACCAGTGTCATGGTTCAGAAGAATCTGAAGTCAAATTCAAGTTTGAAAATACATCCCAATTTTTAATTCCAAATATGAATGGAGAAAACACGGAAGAGAAACATATAAGCTTCTGTCTTCTGATGTCTTCAGGTCACAAGATCTCAGAAGAGGTTTTTTAACCAAGCACAGGTTACTGACATAAATTCAGAATGAATATATAATATTTAATGGTTAGAGAACTCCTTGCACATTGCGTGTTTCTGAATCTGTTTGTCCAGAAGAAGATTCCTGGATGCTTGTGATAGGGATCCATTCATCTCTCCAGTTCTTTCACAGTGCCAGTTTTTCAGGTGATGGCATGTTTCAGAAACAGTGAATGAGGTTCCCATCCATGAAGGTGAGCAGGAGGAAAGACAAAAAGAAGAGAGAGGCAGGACCAGTGGGAGGAGAGACAAAATGGCTCACAGAACAGATTATAAATCTAAAGAAAAAGAAAAGAAAGATTGGATATGAGAAAGAGGAGGAGAGCAGTCAGTGTCCTTTAAAGTGTCCATGCTCAGTTTGACCATATTCACTTGTGGTCTGGTACAAAACACAATCTGACATCTGGCTCAGCTCTCCAACTAAGAACTGTATCTTCCTTTTCCAAAATGGATGTGAAATAAGTAAATGCAAGATGCTAAGGGAATAGGAAGTCTCACTGCTTCCCATGAGTATTTATTTTGGGGTCTACTTGGTAGTGATGTTGGCACTGTTACTTTGCAGCCTATGTGAAATTTTTTGATGGGTCTTGTTCTGGTCCTAAGGAGTTATGTGTCCGCATCCCACCCACAAAGATCCACACACAGAACGCACAAAATGCAATTTTTGTTGCCTGAACGTATGAAAGGTCTTGCACTACTCTTCCAGCTCTTCACATGGAGATTCACAGTCAGGGGCAGAAAATACCTTGAGTGAATGTCAGTCACCTGAACTCAGGTGCTTGCATGCAGCATTATCTTGGCAATTCAAGCTTTCTGTGAACTATAGTTCTGTTCAGTTGCCTTCCCTTAGACATTTAGTGCCATCTAAGATATCTCATGATAGCCAGTACTTCTAAATGTAGTGCAGGACCTATATGATACCCATCTTTCTGGGCCAGCATGGAGCCCAAAGGCATGGCACAGGTCCCACGCGGGTCTAGAGTCCTGCATGTGTGTACACTGAGCCACAGCCAATACTGTCAGTGGAGGTGGGGGTTCATTGGAAGCTCAAATTCTACGATGGAAGTGCATGCACTCAGCTCACATACAGACACCCACACAGCAGATGCTTACATTTACGCAACCAACTGGAGAGCAGTTCAGCTGACCAAATGTCAGTGTCTACATCAGGGTAAGAGAAATAGCTCTCTGGGCTCCCACGGGAGCCTGGGTGCCAGGTTCTTGTGTTCATCAGAGATGTGAGTGCCCCAAGCTGCAGTTTTACTTATCCCTTATGTTGCCCGGGGTTTATAGACTTTCTGGATAGCATTCTTCATGGACTCCTCATCATTCACTTCACCTCTCTTGGTTCCTCCTTTATCCGCATGTGCAATCTACTGACTACACCAGTGACTGGACCAGTGATCTTAAAGGGCTTCTGAAGCCAAGCATTATCCCTCCAACATTATTATTCCCCAAGAAAACCCTTCCTTCTGTCTTCACTCCTGCAAGTCCACAACTCTCCAGCCCCACCCATGGTACAAGCCCATGGATGCTTGGGTAAAGAACCTGTATGTGCATGATGTCACCTTCTCACCATGCTAACATGCTTCCCTGCTTGCTCACACAGCTCCGTCTTGGCTCCCTCACTCTGGCCAGTGTCCTTTCCTTACTGGGAAACAATGGTCTGTAAGGGAAGCTGGGAAGCTGGAGTCAGTGCACCAGTTTGTCACACACAAAAGGAATGAAAGAGAACAAATAGCCATCAGAACCTGTCTGTGTTATTTTCCTGTGTAATCATAGAATCATAGAATGGTTTGGGGTGGAAAGGACCTTAAGATTGTCCAGTTCCAACCCCCTGCCATGGGCAGGGACACTTCACACTAGATCATGTTGCCCTGGAAGCAGAGGCACTAAAGTATTAATTATACTTTTAATTAAAAGTTTGGGAGGTGCCTAAAGGATGAGCAGCAATAAATAGATATTCAGTCCTTCCCAACACGGGCCTTAAGTGCTTTATTTACCTCTGGTGTAGAGGCACAAGAGCTACAGAGGTACTGCGCCTCTTCAGGCTGGGACTAAGTATTTTAAATGCATATGAACAGCACACTGACTTCATTAAAGCATTTGATTAACGCCAGAAAGGACCCACTCCAGCAGCTGCATTTATCACTAGGGCGATGGCATATTTAGAGAGAGAGAGTTGGTAGGCCCTTAGCATAATCAGAATAGATGAAACTACCTTTGAGCAAAAAAAAAGAAATGTAGCTTTTAATAGACCCATAAGTGCACTATGAATATTTATTGTGCCTGTCCCTTCAGCGGGGACATGATGCGGCAGCAAGCAGAAGTGGGACAAGGCACTGGGCAGCACCATTCAGCAGTGCTTGCCCTTGTCCATAGTGGGATTGCTGTTGATGCTGGAAAATGGTGACTGGCACCCCGGATTCTCCATCAGCTCTGTTTACTGCTAGGAAACCCAGTGTCCATTGCTCTTAGAAACACAGTCAGCTCCAGTATATGATTCACACCCCAGGGGACTATGGATATAGAAGTATGTCCCTATTATAATCATGCTGATATCAAGCATGGCCCTAGAATGGCACCCTTAGCCAGAAACATGCAGGTGGATGCCATGACTCCAGGTACAAGCATCCTTTCAGCACTCAGCTCTTAGCACAACTAGGTAAGACCAAACACCCCACTTCCCACTTCCAAAGATAGCCAACAGCAGATAACTGGATGAATAAGAAGAGAAAGATAACCGTTCTGTCAGCAATTTGTGAAACAGGGACATCCTGACCCAATGATGATATACTAGCAGTTAATGATTCTCCACAGAACCATTCTTCCACAGATTTGCTCTTTTCTTCTGTTTCATCTCTATTCTTCATCTCTCCCCAGGTTCACCACCACTCTCCAAAGCAATAGGAGTTTTGGTCTTTTTACATTTATTTTTTATGCTTTTGAGTTTTGGAACCTTCAAATTAATGGTCCTAAAAATAAGTGATTACTGAAAGGAGGCTGAGAACAGGAGAGAAGGGGAAAAAGAAAGAGAAAGAGAGTTAGAGACAAGAGGTTGCCCTTTGGGAACTGAAGAACTCAGTGCAGATGATCTGAGAACTAGTTTAATAGCCGAGACATTAGGGTGTGCATCTGTGTGTGAAGTTGTGAGTTTACTGGAAACTAGGACAGTGGTAGTTTAGCTAGAAAATCCCTAACAAAGGAGGAATAACTAGGACCATATTTCCAAAAAGGGTAATTTTTAACAACCTCCTTGGGGAAGGGTGGGTGATGGAAGAGTACTTCACTTGGAAAACAAAACAGAAAAAACCTGCATGGAAATTTTCATTAATCTCTGGAGACTGTTAGGTCAAATTAGGAGATGAAATCCAATCACTTAAGTGTGAAGCAGAGGGATTTTAGCCTGTCCTGAGGGCAAATCTCAGCGCAACTTGACTGTTGAAGCCTTCTGCCAAAGGTTTCTGCATGTACATGTCACTGAAACAAACACAACTTTGTGTAGGTCTCTCTGCCTGTACACAGAAGCAAACGTGTAGATGCGAGCAAAGATCAATTTATTTTTTTTTAATTTAGTTGCACCGCTAAAGATGTCAGTTTCTGTAGTTCTCCCTGCCTCATTCTCTAATATACATGACCTTTAATAAACAGGACTTGCAGTATGACAGCAAGGACTATTGGAAAACGCAAGGAAATCCTGGCTGGATTAAATTTTTAGTCCATTTCATTTCCATCCGCTGCTTACAGCCAAGTTGTACGTGGATCTCAAACTAAAGAGGGCAATTTGGGAGGCAATTTTCTTGAATTACAGGTACAGGAGGATGCAAAGGAAAGTAATGGCAGGATCAGGCGGTTAGACGCGGCATAAACATTAAAGCTACCAGTTATATATAATGGATTTTCATTCATTCACTTTCTTTCCCCCTCTCATTAAAAAAAAAAATAAAAATCCATGTATGAGGAGAAAAAACAAACAAACAAACAATGAATAATAATAATAAAAAGAACCCGCAATGCCTTACTGATAAAGAGTAAAATTGCTGATTCTGGAGTTCCCACTGAAGCTGTTTTCCTGCCATTGACAGTAACATCTCATTGAATCCCCTGTTGGTCTGCTAATGGGTGGGCACTGGCTCCCAGAGCTGCTGTAATAAGGTGACCCCACTTCCCATGGAGATGATGCACCCCATGAGTAAGCAATGCACTGGGAAGGCGCAGGCCTGTGCCATGACTGTGGCTTTTCTGGTCTGGCTGGAATTTGTGAGCCAGGGGCTTTTCTCATCTTTCTTACTTCAAAAGAAAACAGTACAGACAGCGCTTCTTTGTATTTAACAAGGATTTTGTGGCTTCTGGATTCTCCTGTCGAGGATGTGGTACGAAAATGTGTCTTGGCAAGAAACCGTGAATGTGCATCCCTTGGAAATCGCATCCCTAAGTTCTCATCATGGCATCTCAGATCCCTTTCCTGGAGCAGGCAGTCAAATGTTTTAGAATACCCACTGGATAACAGGGTCCCACCCTCACCGAAGTTTGCTGATTGACAGCTTGGCGCTGAGTCCCAATGCCTCCTGAGGCCATGGGTGCTTCCACCATGCAGGTCCCTTTCTATCTGCTGGAGAGGTTGGAGACGCGCCAGACAGGATGCTGAGAGCTTGCCCTGACCACAGTGGTGAACTGGGAATGAAATTCAGCAGCACTCGGAGCAGTTCCACGTGCTTAGGAACCAGCAGTGCACCTCATGAATAGTTCCCATCTGTTGAGCTTTCCTGCTGGACTGGGGGGAGAAAAAGGACCCAGGCGCCACAGGCTCAGGTTTTCTCACAGGACATTTCTCTGCTCACCTCTACCAGTCATTTCTGCAAACTTCAACTGCTGTGAATGTGACCTGAATGTGAAACAGATGCAATGGTCCAGAAATCTGGGCTTTCAGATACGAGCAATATTGTGTCCAAGGTGTGTGCGGTACTTCAGGAGACAGATGGACCTTCTGGCAGCTGTCCAGAGGAAAGCAGTGAAAACAATGTAAGGGAAGATCAAAGGCAATGGGGCTTTTTCGTCTTGAAAAGAGAAGCCCAAGACAGGAGCACAGCTTTTAGATGTTTGAAAAGCTGTTTCAAATCAGAAAGGAATTCTCTGTGGACACTGGGGATGGGACAAGAAGTCCTGGTCTAGACGGGAGGTTCAGATTAGATGTTAGGAAACCTCTAACACTCGGAATAGTGAGGTGCTAGGATAGGTTGTGTGAGGTAGAGGTGAAATCTTCATTTCTTGAGGCATCTAAAAAGAAGTTAAATGAATACCTGTCTAGGATGAAGACAATCCTGCCTTTCAGCAGGGAATGAACACTTGCTGATGAACTCTATCTCCTCTTAGTGTTTAACTTTTGCAACGGACTGAGAAAATGTGCTTTCCTAAAAGAAATGCCTTTGACCAGGGAGCGTAGTTATTATTGGCAGTTTTCTCCCTCGGGTGATTTTGCCACAGAAACTACTTTTGTGCTCAGGACTGGCTCCTTCCATCAGGAATTGCCCAGGCTGACCTGGCCTGAGGGCCAGCCCATGAGCAGAGGTTGATTGCGCCGCGGCTTAGCTCACTGACAATAACTCCTGGAAGATTCAGGACCCTGCATGCTTGCAGTGACCTGGTCCCAGTCCTGCACAAGGCACTGACATCCTATAGTGGGATTTATACCATCAACAAGTGCAGATACAGGTCTGTGAAGTGCAAGCAGAATCAGGAGTGTGTTTCCTTATGGAGGCCAGTTAATTAACTCGAATACGGGGCATTGCAAACACAAGCCTACCCAAGTCATCTTTCTCCATTGCACACAGTAGGGACAGAAATCTTTGCAATTCAAGTCTGGAGATGAGGCCAAGGGGTGTGATCGGTGCTGATCCCCAGCTCCATGCTGGAACCTCCAGCCAAGCCACAGCCACTTTGGGTTACATCCTGCACAGTAGGCGTTGAACGTTGCAGCAGCTGGCAAAAACACAGAAGAACCATGCAGGGTCTTTCCAGTGCCAGAAGACTGCTGTGCTTTTACACCATTTGTCCAGCATTTCCCACTCAGGCACAGAGCAGAAGTGGTTGGAAATGAGAGGAAGACAGGAGGTGGCATGAACAGCCCACAGGGAAGCACACACAGTGCAGGGAAAGAGAGCTCGGTTTGTTTGAGTACACAGAGCATTACACATGCAAACAGTAATTTACTGGGGCAGAAGGCACACACAGGCAGGATGCCTGTACACCCCACGAATACACACAAACACAGGCCCCAACTGCACAGAAACAGTCATTACACCTGTATACACAGATGCAGTGCCTCTGTGCTCTGACCATGAACACACGTAAGTTGTGCTCATCAGCACAGTTGGCAGGCAGGCTGCACTGCAGTCACACACACACTCTCACAAAATGTAGAAGCACCTTCAGCACATTGCAAGCATACAATAAATATACCATAGCATTAAACATGAGTACATACAAACACACATATGCACTATAACCAGGTGTGTCCAATGGATACACAAAATATCTCCACTTCCACAGTTCAGAAAAGCACAGCCCTACTGCAGGGTATTTTACTCATTTACAAACACCATCCATCACCATGTACACAAAGATATCTTTGCCTTACCCTGTACTTGCTGTCTGTCTCTGTAAGACCCTTACACCCCATCGACACAGGCAAACCTCTGCAATACTTAGGCATACGGAGTCCAGAGACGTGCCCTGCTTGTCTGAATGGCACCTAGTGTAAGCCCATCAAAATGCCCTCATGGATTTAGAGCTTGCAGTTGTAGCCTGATAAGGTAATGTCTTTCCTGCAGCTTTAATAGCTTTTAGAAAGTCTAATGTGTCATTCAGATACAAGATGCTGCTGAAGAGTCGGGAAATTCCCAGGTGAATGCTACATAGGACAGCTTGAGCTCTGCCCACGTGTGAGTCTAATGCAAGAGGGTGAACAGGATGGAGGTCGCTAAAGCTCTAACATTGCTGAGCAACTCGATTCCCTCCCGGGGCTTCCTGGCTCAGCTGGAAACTTTTCCGTATTGACATGAGCACCATTTATTTTGGCTGCACAGCACTGTCTCCAACAGCCCCACGGATCCAGCTGCATCACTGGACACACACAGCTCCATGTCCTCAACCGGTTCCAGTGCCATGGCCTCTCCTGGCCATGCTGGGAGGGGACAACCCAATGGATGGGGTCAGGCTGCCCCAGGGGTGTGCTGGGGAGGGGATCATTACCGCAAAGTTGGATTTTATCCTTGCTGATGCAAGTCCTGGTTCATTAGCTGCACAACATCCAGTCTGCATGAGGCAGAGCTGAATAGCAATTTACTACTGCAGCTCCACTTGGCTTCCAATCAGACCATTTACCTGGGGGCCAAAACCTGCGTTTAAATGCCCTGCTTGCGATACTCTGCTGAAGCATTTCCATCACAGAAATCTCCACAATCTGCAGTCTCAACAGTGAGGCTGAGGGCTGAATGAGTCACAAAGGCTCAATTTCCCTCCCGCACTCAGGGGGAATAACATTTGCTTATCGACCCCTACCTGGGGCTTTTCGAGGATTAGTCACTAATGCAGGCTAGCTGGGGATGGGATGCAGAGCTGGTGTAAGCCAGCCTGCTCCCTTGCTCTCAGAGAAGTTTGCTGTATGCTCTGACAATAGGATCTGTTTGGGGTTTTTTTTTCATGTTTTCTGTCACGTTTTCATGCAGTAGTACATTTGTTTCAAGAGGGAGAACCCAGGTCCAGATGGGACAGGCTGTGAGGGGAAAAGATTTTGCCTTTGCTGCTGTGTTTTCTACCAAGCAAGAGACAGATTCCCCTGGGCTGGTTGTCAGTCTGGCTTCTTTCACTGGTACTAAAGTCTATCACAAATACATATGAGAAATAAACCTGCCAAGACAGGAGAGAAACAACAAAAAACAATCAGTACTTGCTGAAAGGGAGAAAAGCTGGGCAGCATAACATTAATTCCCACTTTCTAACATGGTGTCACAAGATACAGAAAGCTGTATGAAAAATAACCAAAGAATAATTATTCTTGAAAGGCTGGTATTTTGCAGAGGCGTCTCTTCTGCAAAATGTCCCATCAAAGGCAATGCTGGTTAGATCTGACATGCAGACACTGAGGATGATCAGCTATGCCATTAGTTACTGTCCTGGGGAATGAAGATGCAGATCTTTGCTTGCAAGGAAGGATATTAAAACAGGAATGAAGTTCCCTGCTCTGTCTGGGTTTGGATGAACATGCCAGCACATGCTAATCCCCCAAAAGCTCAGACACGCTGCTAAAGGTCTCTCTGAGCAAGTTACCCAACATATGGTGGCCAAGGACACTGCTATTACAGTTTACCTCTTGTTTGCACTCACTTACGTGTGTACAGCCGGCTTCAGTGACCTGCTGCATGTCTCTGAGAGGAGACATCAGGCACAATGACAGTGTTTTACCCCAAAAGCATGCACTGAGTGGGCTCAGTGATGAACCTCAGAAGGTCCAATCTCACTTCTCAGTGGTAGAAGGATTCTTGGTGTGGCAGTAAGCCATGCACACTGTTTGTCTTAAGCCATGGTTGACAGCACCCTGTACTCCTGGGACACCCCATTGTCCCTCATCATGCAGTAGCTTTTCTGCAGCAGTTCTGTGCCAACACTTACTCCTCGCAGCTCAGGTGATATAACACATCATTCTTTCGGAGAGGCATCATAGACCTTGAATGACCTTGTATAGGCTGAACTTCCAGTTGAGACCTTTAAAGCAAGTACTAAGTACAGGCTGCAAACTTCTGGATGTGTTGATGTGCTTGCAGTGAGGGGTGACCTCCAACCAGAACTATCCTAAGGAAAATGCCTGCTACACGTATGTAATCTAAGGAGCAATGCTGCACTTTGAATGTGGAGCTTGCTTTGTAACAAAATCATCATTATTCTGGTCCAAATCTTGCTCTGGGTCAGCACTGCCTAAGCCTGGCCTGTTTGTAAGCTCTTATTTTGCAGACATTCAGTCCCTGCATGGATCAGAGCCCCACTAGTAAATAGAGCCTCTGTTCCCTCCCCCTTCTGCTTGCTTTGATACCTTCGCAGGAAGACCATTAAACTACTGGAGATGAGCCAGCAATTCAAAGCCAAATCAAAGCCAACAGCCCCAGACTGAAGCCTTACCATCTTCCAGCATAACAGGCTGCCTGCAGGCAAGTTCAAACAAATGCTGCTACAGTGCCAATCTTTCAATACAGGTACAAAACAGACATCATGGTTCAATACAGCAGTATTGCACTCTGACATACAAATAACTGGTTTGTGACATGAAGGAACAAGCCTAAATAAATCTTCTGAGGAGAAAAATCAAGTTTGTTTGGAGAAGGAAGCTGCTTCCAAGTCTGAATGCAACTTTGCAGGAAGGAAAGCTTGGCTCCCTGGGAAGGAGGAAGTCATCAGGAGATGAATCCGTGTGGCTCTGAACACCAACTGAAGTGTGATGCCCATGTCTGCTGCTCTGAAATAGTACAAAAGCTAAGAAGTGCTGAGGCTCTTTAGATGTGTTCAGGTTGATCAAAGCTAAGTACATCCATGCAAGACAAGGCAGAAACCCTGGGAGTCAGACACAAAGGCCAAATATACTTGGCCAGATTATGCCAGTGAGTGTGCGGGTGCAGCTCTGATGAGAGTGACCAGAACTGCCGCAGAAGCACTGTTGGAGCACATTTACAGCCACAGCTAGAGCTTACATTGCTTGGAATTGACCCCAGAGGAGCCTGTGGGAGAAAGCTGAGTGGTTTTCCTCTGCGTACTGCAATCCCATGCACCACAGGCTCCTTATCGAGCAGCATCTGTATTGCTCAGCTAGCAGAGTATTGCAGCGCAAACCACCTCACAGGGGTGCATTGGGAAGAAGCATAACCTAGGTGTTATTTCATGGCTAAGAGGAAAGTAGAGAACTTCACTATCTTGGCAGGTCCCTGCTGGGTGGTTGTTTCTGTCTCTGCTATTTTCTTCCATGTTGTGTCTGTCTCATCTATATAGCCTGAGAGTCGGAGGAAGTAAGAACTGCCAAGCATTGTGTGTCTAAACAACAGACACAACACAGGTTTGTGTTTTAGCTGGGTGCTTTTGAGTCTAGCAGTTTAAAAGACAAAGAATGAAAGATGCACAAAGAAGCTTAATAGCAAGCTAAGCTTACAGGTGCATATCTGAGCACTCCCAGCTGGACTGATCAGTCCACATGTCAAGCACAAATAACTGAGACAGATAAAGACCAGGTGCTGTGGAGCAGAGATTATATAGTGGGCAGAGTACTCAGGAGACCCTTAACTTGCTGGAGAATAGGAGGCTTCACAGCGTTTTTTACAGACATTGGTACCAAGGATGGAAAACCTGATGTGCTTACAAGAGAAACCACAGTATCAGGAACAGCACCAAAGCCTGATCTGCTGAAGCCATTCATACTGCAACAGCAAACAGCCCAAGAGAGCCACTGATTGCAGCCAGTTTCTGATGGGAAGCTAAACTAACAATGCTGTGGATGTCACAGATCCCAAAGATGAAGTGGGAAGACAAGTCTTTTGAAAGGTTTTGGTACTGGACATGATAAGAACTGATTTCCTAAACCCTCTTGAAGACATGAGTGTCTGTCGTTGGAGCAGGCACTGCAATCTCTTGAGAGTGTTGGCCCTTTCAGTACTCTTGAGGCTATTGAAAGCTTCATGTGGGAGCCCAGAAAAGACTACTGGATTTCTCCTACTGTGTCCACCTCAGAACATGGTTTAGATATTAGTTCTGGTCCATCCTGTCATGGCCAAAGTCTGCCAGGTTGTTATTTTCACAGTGGAGCTCCTTCTAGGCTCAGCACCCAGCTTTCCCAAAGTGGAGCCTGCTCTCATACTTTGTTGGTCTTAGGGATCGCAGAGCATCAGAGGAGCAGGGGTTTCTTAAGTAAGCTAGCTCTTCATGGGAGCACATACCTGTATGCACTCCCACAGGCCCTCTGGAGAGGCTGGTCAAGGATGGCGGCAAACATGGAGCCACACTGATGGCAAATGCTCCGTTAACACCCCAATACCTCTAAGGGACAATTTGCACAGTCCCAATCACATTGCTGTGCTTAGGGTGCTGCCTGCTCACCTCGTCATTGCTTTTAAAGCTGTAGTTCCAGCAGCACACTAATGAGCTGGAACAGCAGGTGTGCTGCAAGGGCTGAGCAGAGACTTGCTGCTACATGGGCTTCTTCATGCAAAGGGTGGCATTTATCTGCTCTGAGCAGCATGCTGGATCAGTGGGGGGAGGCTGGCAGAGGTCCATGTTTGCTGTGAGGCTCAGTGAGGGCAGGCTGGAGCATTGAAGAGAGGTTTCAGCATCTTGAGGTAGCTGCTGAGCCCCAAAGATGTTCATTTTGCCTGAGGCTGACAGCTCATTTGAGTCACACAGATTTCCCCTTGCCTGGCAAGGGACATCCATCATTCTTCTGATATGCAGATCTACAGCCAGCTTCTTCAATGGGGTATTGATCCACGAAGCACGAATGCCTGTAGAAAGCCAATGAGTCCAACTGGACATAAGCAGCTGAAGTTGGACCTATGGTCCCTACTTGAACCCAAAGGAAACTGGTCCCCGGGTTTGCAGTGAATCCTACGACCAACCTGTGCCTATGCCTGCGTAAGCACAGTCTGCCCTTTCACAGAGCAGGAGACAATTGACAGGCACAACTGCTCATTAACAAAGAGCAAACGGTGCCCATAGATTACATTCAGTCATCCCAGTTTCCAAGTGGGAGCAAAGAAGACCCTCAGGATTATCCCAGTTTGCAATGCACACATAAAACCCCTTGGACAAGGGTGTTCCAGTCCACAATAAAGATGTTCAGAGATGCACACACAGCGCAGATCACACAGGATCACACAAAGGAAGCTGCAAGCAGTGATACTAGTGGGGGATGATAAAGCTTTGCCGTCTTAGATGATGAACACCATCGGTGGCTGCTTAATAGGTAATGTGGGATTGGCACAGTCCCAGGGCAGATGTAACATGCCTGCGAGTATGTATATGTGTGACTTCCCATAAATCCATGTCTGACACAAGGACCTTTGTGAACTGGGTTATAAATAATTAGCTGGACATGTCTGTATTTCTTTTTACAGCACCACTGTCACTAGGACAAAAGCTTAGATCTCCTGCACCCACAGTGTCTTGGATTGCACGGCCAGAAGGCGCAGGTTCAGGCAGCATAACCCCTCACTACAACCTGTCCAGACATCCTGTCTGTAATGAGTCTGGCAGTTTGTGCTCAGCCAAGAAGCCTAGCCCATCGTATCTGAAGAAATCCCTAGAAGGTTAATGCAATATAACCCTTGGCAGCTTGTTCCTGATATAAATGAGGTCTTATTTTGAGGAATTTATGATTAAAGTGAATAAAGAACAGTCATCTTTCCAAATATAAGTTGAAGGTAGTCTCTGATTTATTTCTCATGATGCATTTGGTCATGTTCTGTTGTCTTTGCAAATCTGTACTTTTATTGCATTGACATGTTTCTCAGGTTTAGGTTACATTTCTAATAAATATCCGATGCCATGTTGATTTCCTGTATCGTATTTCATTAGTCTTAGAGAAGAATGGAGCACCATTTTTATAAAAAACAGCAGTCAGAAAAAGAGTTTCTAACACGGGGTTTGTCTGTGTTTAGCGAGTGATAGCTAACTCTCTAACAGTGCTGGTATTGTTAAAAGTGGTACAACCTGCCCTCTCATGGACTTGGTTATCTCAGGCTAAAGGTGCCTTATGCCTGTATAACTATTTCCATGTGTGAAGAAGAATAACTCCAAAACTATAAATTGAGGCTTTTAGTGGCATAACTTTAACTGGTAAAAGTCATACTGCTTAATAGAGCTGTAGCTGAAATCGGAATAGGAACCTTGCTCTGAAGAGAGGGATTCCTGGTGTGGAAGCCACCTTTATAGGAAAAGAGGTTTTGTATCCCTGTCTGCAGTCCTGCGTCAAAATTATACTCGAGTATACTGGTCTGCTTTGGTCATCACAGTGAAATAAGTACAAGGAAGATACTCTGCCTTAGAACTGAGTCATGGGCAGCAAAGGAAAATAGACCCATTTGCTCCACATTTTCACATGGTCATGTGCACATGCTGATGGCACATGCCAATGTGGTGCCAGCATGGGCAGAGGAGGGCTTGGGACCAGGTCCCTTGTGTCTGGCTCAGGTCACAGCTGCCCGAAGCTGAATCTTAACGCATTTCCCACTCCATCTCCACACAGAAAGTCTGAAGACCATCTCCTGTGGTAAAACTTCCTAAGCAGAAGAGGAATTTTCCAGGGCTCCTAAGAAGACCACCAACATTAGAGGGGCAGGGATCCATGTAGTGGGAAAGATGTGAAGAGAAAAGGTGATGGTGACAGCCCCCGCAGTGGAATAATTCCCTGCAGAATATGCTCATCTCTAGGCCTGAGTATGTGTTTCTCCCATTGCTATGCATATCCATCATGGCATTACAATGGGGAACTGAAATCTTTGTTATTCAAATATCTTCCCCATGATAAACTACATTATCCCCAGTATTTTCAAGGATTCCTCTCATAGACATATCTCTCATTTCATTAACTCAGTTGCTGGAGATGAAATCCCTTCTTCCTTAATTGCTCTGCTCCAACCACCCTTGTTACTCTTCATGAAAGGAGTAGACAATAATCCTAATATCCTCCCTTTTTTGTCACTGTTGCTTAACAAGAAGAGCCTTGAAATCATTGCCTCTTATTTCCCAGACCTATCCAGCTGATAGGAAATAATTAACTCCTATCTGTGCTAACGGAGTGGTGGCTGGTGTGTAGCCAGTTCCAGGTAGTTTGTTATTCCTGCTTTATCGCCTGCTGCAGAAGGGAGGCTGCAAGATTATTTAGCAAAGCTCTGCCTGGGTGTTTATCACCACAAGTTTGAGGAAAACAGTGCTAGTAATTATTTCATTTTATTTTATTATTTTCTTAAATAAAGGGTATTGTTTAGTCTCAGTGATGCAAATGACAAATCTTCTTGGACTCTTTTCATTTAACAAAAAAGATTGTCTTTGTGGCAGCCTGTGCTACAGCAGATGATCACACAGAGACACCCAAGGGATACTGAAAGCGGGGAGCTTCTCAGCAGCAGTATCAGAGCTGGAGTTGTGAGAGCTGCCCACACAGATCAGGTAGGGAAGAAGGCAACAGGACACTTGGAATTTAACCAAGCTTGCAATCAGCTGCTGCTTGAAAGCAGCGTTGTCTGATCATCCCAAAGGTCCCCTTAGCTCAGCATCCAGGACTAGCCAACAACAGATGCCAAGAGAGGAGAAGGAGCATGAGCCAGCATATCTAATCAATATTTCTCCCTTCCATGTGACTTGCATCTTGGGACTTTCTGCCATAAGTGTGGCTTCCATTGATGCCTCCAGAAGATTTTTCTGAACACATTAAAGTCTTTAGCACCCCTGACATCCCACAGCAAGGAGTTCACAACTGCATTAGGCGGTTGTTCTGAATCTGGTACCTGCTAATTTCATTCACTGCCCCCAGTACTTGTGTTGGAAAGGACAATGAGCAACTTTTCCCTGTGCTTATTTCCCCTGCCACTCAGGATTTATTATCTTCCTTACCTCCAGCTGTGATTGAGAAATAATGCTGCTAAATCTCAGCTGAGGTAAAAATGCATTAATCACTACCTTGATTAATTACTGAAGGATCATTTCCTCTCTATGATACATGGAAAGCCCCAAACTTCTTGAATCAGAAGTACACTCAAGGTGTTCAGTATCACATCCATCACGTCCAAGAACGTCCCTGCTGACAGAGGCATATGTGGCTGCTCAGACATCCTTCTTTCAGGGCTGAGAGACCCATAGTCAAACTTCTGCCTTGCTGGGCAGGATGTGTGAGCAATCTGGCAGCAGAAAAACACCTTGGATGTCCCATTGTGATCCTCTGATTCCCAGTCCTCTGCTTCTTTATAGCACTTACACCCCTGACAGCTCAGCTATCATGCAGGTCTGTGTGCACACTAGAATCTGCTGTCAGACCTATAGAAGAGCTCAGTTAAGGCTAGGTTTGCTCCCACAGGAGATAAAATCACTTCTCAAGAAGTACTCAGCTTGCAGTGGGCCCTGCCCATCTTCCCATAGCTGGACATAGTCTGGACTCTGATCCATAGCCCTCACACGCCAGTTTCTCTTTTCTGGGCATGGCTGAAGAATCTCAGTATGTATGAGAAGCTTTGTCTATCGCCGTCCTCTACAGGGTAAGACAGAGGATTACTCTTAAGAATTACCGAACAGGACCATCTGCTGACACAAAATTCACTCGGATGGGGGGAGGAGGGTGATGATGGTAAAGCAGCTGTCAGCACATTGCTTAAAGCCACAGAGAAAGAGCTACATCATGTCATGGGAAGATTCACCTTCTAACTCTGTTCTGACTTCTTCATGATGCTTGCCTCTCTGTCCCCTGCAGTTTTCCAGCTCATCTGATCTTCGGCTTGATGATCAGACAAATAGCCTTTAAAGTATGGGACTGGAAAGGTGGCAAAACATGTAAGCAGCAGATCTGAAAGATACCCTTGGCTGGGACCAGCTGGCCTGGAGAAATTTCCCCTCAGGGCTCAGCTCAGCAGTGGATCTTCTCTGCCCCATACAAAGGCTGCAGAGAGATCTTGGCTGTTCCCTTGTTTTGGGAGATGCTTTTTGAAATACATGGATGTCATGGATGAAATACATGGAGGTCATGGATGCTCTGCAGCTTGTAAAAGGGCACAAAGGGCCTGTGTGGTTCTTGATGGGATGGATGTCTCCTTATTAGTTACCAAGCTGGGTGCTGAATCCAGTGGAGCAAATCCTGGAGTTTCCTTTGGGCTGTGGTTCCTGCGCTGCCTCTATGAGCAACCATGGTGACTGGTTCTGGTCATGCTGGCAAGGGGGAGGGAGAGGCTGAAATAATTTGGAAAGGCTGCCTGGAAAGGCAATGCCTGGCAAGGCTTCCACTCACAAAAATACATAAGGGAGCTTCAGACAGTCCTCTAGTTATTTGTGCCCAATATGAGGCATGACCAGCAACACCAGACACAGCAGAGGGGAAATGAGTGAAGCCTTCAGAGACAGAGTGTGGTCATTACCAGTTTGTTTTCCAGAGGACGAGCAAAGGAAACACAAGAACCCCTCTCAGCTGAATCCCTAGAACACAGACCACAACACTTCTGGGACAGAACCCTTCCCTGCCTGGGTAGGAGCATCTTTCCTGACAATTTTCAAGCCTGGGCTTCCAAGGCTTATGGTTGCCCACGGCCCATCAAGAGCTGTTCTGACAGCGTAACCCAGAGGTAGTGTCTGATTCTGCCAGACAGAACTTGGATGCAGCTAGCACTCCACTGTCCCTGGGGCTGTTTGGAGATGCTCTGCCTCTCCAGCAAGGAGGAGGGAGGAGCAGAGCACTTCCAGCTAGAGCCAAGAAAGCTAATGGATATATTTCTTTTCCCAAGGCAGGCAAATTATTTCTGCTCCCAGCTGACCCCTCGACCACAAAAAACACCATAAAACAGCAAGAGTGTGTAAAAAATAAACACAGGCACGCATCAGCCTTCCGGATTCCCGTCCCCCGAGCCAGAGGAGCTCAGTCCGCGGGCAGAAGGAATGTGATGTTGCATCGGGAGCCATCAGGATGGGATCAGGGACAGGAAAGTTTTATAACTGGCCTCTGGACCTTACTGAGGAGCAGAAGGACAGTGTGAGTGATGACTACTCATATTGCAAAGGGGGGTAAATTTGAATCTCATCTGCATGTTTTGCAAGGACTGAGATTTTACAGTGGAAATTGCTTGCTCTGCTGCTTTGACCATTGCTGTCTTGGCTCTTCTGGCCAAGTTTATATCAGGGCTGTCCTTACCAGCCAGGAGCAATGCAGAGGAGTTATAACACATGGGGTAAGATTCATGCTGCAGCATCTCAGGGATCTGTATGGAAGTGAATGATAAAAGTGAGACAGCCTTTTGCCTCTCGCCATCACCTTGCAGAGCTAAAGAGAGAGGGAGACAGAGGCCAAGTGGGTTTCCACCCTGTAAGAGGAGTCTGAAGGGACGTCAGGGTGGGAGAGCAGAAGTCTAATATAAGCTGAAGCATTGCCATTTCCATCAGATGAGACATCCTGCATGAAGACTGAAGACCAGCAAGATTAGTATTAAGAAATAGAGACATAGCTAACTCACTGACATCTGGGCTTGGTGTTCACCATCCTCACCAATGGACTATGACAGTCATTCATGCTTTACCCAAAAGTTTTGCTTCATCAGATTGGGAGGAAGAGGAGATGCCACCTGGCTTTGACCTACACTGGTACAAAGAAATATGAATGTGAACATAACCAACTTCAGTGTAGTAAGGGGCTAAATCTCCTTAGCTCTGATCCTGGACTCCCAGAAAAATCCACCCAGAAAGATCCCAGGACTGAGATGACACAGGAAGATTTACCTTAAAACATCTGTCCCCAGTTAGTCTCCATCAGCCTCTGCAACTTGCTTGCTTCCCAAGGATTCATTTTACCATTGAGACCTGGAGCTGCACAGGTACAGAAAGTCATTCCACCCTGCATGGAGCACTGCTGAGCTCTGAGAGGATGAGCATTGCAAGCTGGTTGGGCCAGGATCCCAGCCAGCAGCACCGAGATGTCTCCAGCCCAACAGCCCTAGCGCAGCAGTAAGTGGCACTGTATCTGTCTTGCTATTGTAGAGGGCAGGCAGACAAGCTGCTGCTTACCAACCATCTCAACTTAACCCTTTCTCAGCCTGAGGACTAAAATGATCCTTCAATACTCAGATTTCATACCCTGATAGTATTTTTTTAAAAGGCCATTTTGGGAAAAACAGTGCTGCTTGTGGCTGGTGGTGGTGAGGGACAGCAGCAGCAACGTAAAGGAAAATATGTACTTCTGATAAACTCCCCATAGCAAGTAACCTACATTTTTTCTCACCGCTGCATCACTAATTGCATCTCTTTAATGTGGAAAGATCCAAAACAGATAAACAAAAGCAACAGGTTCCTTTCAAAACCCGGCTCAGCTAGTAGGAATTAGGAATTAAACCCAGACACAACGCAAATAACATGGTGGTTTATTTGATGCCCCTTGTGGAGCACAGCTGCCTGTGTTCCCAACAGCTGGGTGCCTTCTCTGGTCTCTTCCCCTTCTGGGTACCACCAGATCCTATGGCGAAGTGCAAGCAGTAGCTGTGAATCCAGGGTGTGTTTTGGAGCCCATTCTGTCAGGCTGTGCCCTCCTTCCCCTCCTTGCTGTTTTCAAGTCCCAGATGACAGTTCAGACCAGAAATGTCAGTCTGCAAATGCTGGTATAAAAGAAGTTATTTCCAATCCAAACGGGCAGCTCCCCTGATGTTCAGCTTATGGAAAGCCGTTCAGTGTGCTGTCACTCAATACCACTTTCCTCTTGTTAAGCATTTAACTCCAAAACTCATATCGATTTAGGCTGGGGTTTTTAAATCAGCTAAGGGTTTTTAAATCAGCTAGTCACAGCTTCAGCAAAGCTAGAGACGGTAGGTCCCTGGTCACCTACATTTGTTATGTGCAGCACCTTCTGAGCCCATTTTGGAATATTTAAAACACTGCATATCTTTGTTCAAAATGTGAAGTGCCAAAGGGCATGGGGCCGGCTGCAGAATACAAACTGCTCTGCAGAAAACGCTCTCAGAGCAAGAAGCTAAACCCAGGTTTATGAAACGTACTTGGAAGGAGCTCAACAGCCCAAATCCCAATGCTAACAGAGCAGTTCTGAGTCGATTGCAAATAACAGGCTCTCACTGTCCAGCCGCACTGGAATTCCACTGAGCTTTGGCAGAGGGTAATTCTGGGGTCAGATATTTTCATAAGACCCTACTTGACATTTTGGCTGGAAATCCTGTGGCATGTTTTGATATTCCATGACACACCACAGTAACCGCATGGATTTCCTCCATCGTTTTGACAGACGCCCCTACCCGCTTAGGCAGAAGGCAGAGTGTCTGGATGAGCTCTTCCCCCCAGCTTCCCCCAGCAAGCACACAATGCAACAGGCTATTGAACATACGTTGTTGGATCCAAAATCCTCTGGGAAAAATAACCACAGATCTGGAGCCTGCATGGCTGCGTCCTCCAGCGCAGATGCATATGCAGTTTCACAAGGCAATGCCGACATTGAATAAGATGTTTCTGATGAGGCTTTTCCAAGCAGAGGAAACAGTTTTGCTCTGTATTTGACATCACTTGGCTTGCCACCACTTGGTTCAAGGTACTGGTGTTGGTGCAGGTTAATGATGCACTTCCAGCCCAGGTCTCAGGCGATGCCTCTTGCCCGGTCAGGTATCAGCAGTACAGCCAGGAAGGCTCTTTCCAGTGCTGGGTATCCACATGGCCAAGTGAAGCCAATATCATAGCAAAAGTCTCAGACAAAAAAACAGGTCCTGCAGCAATAGTTATATCCTACTCATCACACTGGGTAGGGTGAAGGAAAAACCCTCCTGACAGAAGACAGGTTGCAGCTGATTGTCACCTTCAGAGCCAGCCACAGGCAAAGGAGATGGTTGCGTGAGACAGGGGAGCACCGGAGAAGCCTTGGACTTTGACAGCATGAGAGCTGCAGTAGTCCAGACTGGTGGAGAGCCATCTCCCAGTGGAGATGAAAGCTAACCTCTGGCATTTATCATGCAGGAATTGTCATCAGTATGCTGAGAATGCTGAAGATATTCAGGAAAAGACACCGAGGCTGCATGAGAATCAGAGAATGGCAGAATGGTTTGGGTTGGAAAGGACCTTAAGATCATCCAGTTCCAACCCCCTGCTATACACAGGAACACCTCCCACTAGACCATGTTGCTCAAGGCTCTGTCCAGCCTGGCCTTGAACACCACCAGGGATGAAGCATTTACAACTTCTTTGAGCAACTTGTGCCAGGGCCTCACCACCCTCACAGTAAAGAGCTTCTTCCTTATATCTAATCTGAACTTCCCTTGTTTAAGTTTGAACCCATCACCCCTTGTCCTATGACTACAGTCCCTGATGAAGAGTCCCTCTCTGGCATCCTCGTAGGTCCCCTTCAGATACTGGAAAACGCTCTGAGGTCTCCACGCAGCTTCTCTTCTTCAGGCTGAACAGCCCCAACTTTCTCAGCCTGTCAAAGGCGCAGTCACATTTGAGGCACTGTTATTGCATGTACAATAGCATAATGTACATACAACAGAGGAGACTTTGACTCCAGAAACATGCACATCACCTATCCACTCCTGTATCCCTTTTGTAAATCTCGATGCTGTTCTATAACAGGCAGCTTCTTTGCTCTCTGGGCTTGAGGCTGTCACCAATGAGGTCCAAAAACACTTCAATGTCCTGATGGCTGGTTCAGATCTGTTTGTTCCTGCAGTTGGAGCCTGAGCATCTTAAGGGAGAGGGAGAAGAGGAAGGGAGGGGAAGGAACGCCACATGCTCCATAGCAGTATAATAAACCCTGAGAAATCAGTGAAGAAGGTGGATGGGGCAGCACTGGTGGCAGTGGTGAGAGGCAGAGGGCAGAATCCCAGAGGCAAGAGGATTTGTTGCCAGCTGTTGAATAGGGGAGCAGGGAACAGACAGCCTCAAGGAGGCATGGAAAGACCAGACTGGGAGGCTGCCAAGGAAGAGAGAGAGTCACATTAAATCTTATTTGTCTTTAAACAAAGTGTTCTAATTGCTAACAAAGGGATTTCAAGCAAATTGTAGTAAAACTGAGTTATTCTGATCAATTACACAGTCAAGCAAATTACGGAAGGAGTCTGAAATATTGCCAGATACAAAAAAGAGATGGAGAAAGAAGAGGAGGAGCTGCAGAGAAAGTGGGGGAGGCAGTAATTTGAGGGAGGAAAATTACTTGATGGCTTGATAAGGAGAATTATTAAGCATAAATTTGTGATGCAGGTTGCTTAATCTGAATGCAAAATCAAGGGAAGAAACTGACATTGTCTTTTAAGGTTGGTGAAATCTGAGTGGGGGCAAATAGGAAAAAGAATATAAATGTGCAGACAAGCATTAGAGGCAGATGCTGTAAAGGTGTCTGCAAAGATCATTGCTAACCACAGCAAGCTGAAAGCAAGGCATGATCCAGAGAAGGATAGCTTTGTGGTGAGGACATTGGACCAGTGCCATGTTCCCGCCATGAACCTCCCACCTGGCCCACAGCTTCTTCAAAGCACTTAGCAATGACCTGGTTTTGTTGGTAGAAATGTCATAAGAGCCACATACCCAGTGCAGTCAGAGGTGAGACACACCAAGGCTGACTCCTTGGCCTTGTTACATCTCACCCAAAAACTGCAGCTGACCCCTTTGGTGTCTGATTTGCAGATTTAAGTGGAATCATTCGGTGTGTACCCATACAGCATCCAGAGTAACAGGCAGGGATGCTGTAAGAAATACAAGCTGAGCCAGGCCCCTGTGTTAAAGGAACAAGAGTGAAGTCCCACAATGACATACAACTGTGTGGCTGGTAGCTCTGACTCAGAGACAAAAGTACTTTGGGATGAATGAAATGATTGAGCCCTGTTCAGCTCAGTTCTGGAGGTTCCCTGCCATGCTGCTGGGGTGTTCAGGGTTCTCATGAAACAGCCACCAAACTGCTGCAGTTTGCAGCCTGGCACATGAAGGCAAGTGACATCCAATTTAATTTTTCCATAATATATGGTGGGATCAATTTGTATTGGATCAGCCATGCTCACTGAGCTGCTGCCTGCTCTGCATGGCACACACAGAGCAGGCAGCAGGATTAGGGAGAACATCCTGTTGTTTTGTATGAGATGCACAAGGACAAGCCACACCACTTAGGATGGGGAAGAAGGGCTTGCTGGCTCTTAGGTTCCAGCCTCCAACATTGGTGTTTAAACCAATGGGTGGAAAATCCAGTGCCTTCACTGAGTCTTAGGATCACAAGGATGTGGTCCTTATGTGTATATAAAGCTCTATAAGGCTGCTGTGAAGCTAGTCCAGAGAGCTCTAACCCAGAAATAAAGTATTCTTCAAGCCAATTACCATATGTGGTTCAGAACCCTGCATCTGACAGGATTAATGGATTATTGGCATAAAGGGCTGAAGGGAGATGACTTTAAAAGAGGAAGAAAAGTAGCCAGAGATTATTTTTAATGGTGTTTATTTGTCAGAGAACTCCAGATCTTGTGGGCTTCTGTTGGGCTGGAAGTTCTGACCCCAGAGAGGAGATAAAAGAAAGGATTAGGGTTTTACTGTGGCGGTGGAGTTCATGTGTGTTGTATTATTAATGTTTGTAAAGTACTCTGAAAATGAAAAGCACTGTAAAACTCTAAGTACTGTATTTAGCAGAAGCCGAAGAAGAGGAATTTAGGTTTGAAAGGACACTTCTCTGTCATCAGCACATAGAGAGCTTGGATTTTTGAGAGGATCCTGCAGTCAGATGCTGTCTGAAGTGGCAGATGAGTTGTTCAGAAGCCAATATGAGGAGGGCATAAGTACCCTACAGAGTACAAGGAAGGCTACTGTGTCACGAATCAGAAAAACAAGCACTTGTCATTTTTACTATGGCAAAAAGCCATCAGATTTACCTGTCCCTTTCTCTGGAGCTGGAACTGGAACGTTCTCTGCAAGGCACCTACTTCTGCTAAACTTTCTTTAAAAGGCTCTTGAAAAAGTGACCTCCCATGCATTTCTTAGGGAACTTCTGCAACGGAGAGAAAATCCTGACCAGGGGAGAGCAAGGAAGGCAGCGTTAGAGATCCTCCAGTAGACCCATCACTTCTGATCTGCACCAACCAGTTTCCATGGCCTTAAGCTGTCAGTGAGCTACTCCTAGGGCTTAGAGCCAGGATTTTGAGTCTAGAAGCTTCATTTTTTTATACCATTGTTTCACCAAGACAATGACTTCCAAACAGAGCCAAGATGAAGCTTGTCTTCACATTGCTGTGGTCTCAACTCCAGAGCCCTCCTCCACCTGTGCAGGTTGACAGATTACAGACAAGAGCATTTTTATCAAGTGAATCCATAAATAGATCTGCAGCATCCCCTCTGACAACCCTGAGGAGCTTCCTGAGCCACCTTTGTCGAAGCAGAATGATCTGAGGGCCAGCTGAGGCTGCAGACAGGTATTGATGGCACATACCCATGTTCCTCAATGACAGGCATGTTCTTGTTTTTCCACCACTTGCCACTCTCTGTGACAAAACACCATGTTTGCAGCTTTGCACAGATCTTCCCTTACACATCAGTCCCTATGGCAGAGCTTTTCTTCATCCCTAGTCTCTATTTTTTAACCACAATTTTAAAACAACCTTTATTTGACAGAGATGGAGACACCATCTGGGTGTCTGCAAACATTTTCTTGGTTTAGCCTGTGTTTGCAGTCCTATAGTGGCAACATCAATTCCTTGTGCATCAGAGGCACACTAAGGCTTGCCCGTGTTGGAGGTTCCAACCTGGCAAGACCATCCAGGACACTTTCCTTTTCCCCAGATCCCTTCCCATCTCCCAGCAGCCAAAAGGGACTCAGAAACTTTTTCCCTTCCTCATTACTTTACAAATAGGTAGTTCAGACTCTCATAAGAAGAAGGCTGGACCTAACCTGCTCAGAGTTACTGCATCAGCTGGGGTGTTAAACATGGATATTTCACCTTCCACTCTTCCCTTCAGTATCTCAGATCCTGGTACTGAGGAGCACCCGTACAGGCATCAGAACTCCCCTGACCTGCAGTGTGACAGATGTTACATATACCCACATTGACACCTGCACCCACAAGAGCTTCTATCTCATATTTATTTTTGACAAATAAATCTGTCACTGCTAGATTTATGCCCTTCAAATATTTGTCAGCTGTTATCCCACCTCCCTGCGCATCATTTAGCTGAGCTTGATGTACATAAGCGCTTTTAATCTTTCCTCATGAAGCAATTTCCCCCTCCCCAGGGCCTCTGATCATATTTGTAACTCTTCCTTGAGACAGCATCAGTTCATCATTGCTGCTTTGATAATACAGCAAGGAGCATGGCAGCCTGAGCATGCAGGTGGGGAGATGGGGGAGGATCATTTCACACTCTCATGCTCAGCTATCTCTTGTGATACCCCTCCAAAGAGTACCTTAACTTGTATAGCTGCTCTAAAATCCCTCTCTTCTTTGCTGGGCACTGGTCTCTTCCCAAACAGTCTCACTGTTCCTGCTCAAAGTCCCAGTCCCGGATTATTTTGCAACTTGCATGAGCCCAAGAGGGATTTCATTTTCATTCCTTCCTGTCTTTCTAACATCTCTGGTGTCTCTTTCTATTATTACCCAGTCTGCGCTGGCATTCTTAATGCCTCCCAACTGAGGCAGGAGAATGTAATTAACAAGCTGTTTACCTCTCCTTCCAGATCATTAATAAATATGTTAAACGAGACCGCTACCTTGCTGAGTGATGCAAAAACCTGATGAGGCACATAGGCTGCTTTTTAACTTTGTACAGTTTTCAACCTGTGCTGGGGCCAGTGAGGCTCCTCCAGAGCAAATCCCCTTCCAAACTTGCAGATGAACTGAAACTCAATTTGCCTTATCCCAGTGCATGTGCACACCTTCACACTGGCTTACAAGCCTGGTGATGAGACACCGAAGCTCATGCCTGAAAGGGGTATAGTTGACACCTTAGTGCAACACAGAACCCACATCTCAAGACAGAGGTCCTCTTCGATCTGCTGAGTACCAATGTGATACCCCATTCACCAGTCTCTGGTGCTGTTCTTGAACAGCTCATATCCCAGACTATATTATCATTAATCCTGAAATCACCACCAGTCTAGAATTGTTCTTGAACATGTCCCAGACTGTATTATCATTAATCCCAGTGAGTGTTTGCTTGCCAGTGAGATATGTGTTCAGCGCTGAAGAGGTGCTACAGTAAAAAGGAGCTCATGACAAACAAGTAAAAAAGACAGCTCTTTGGTAAACTTAATTGTTAAGCTTCCTTTTCTTTTTTTCTTAACACTTGCCTATTGCAGCAAGAGAGGTTTTGTTGAAGCATAAATAAAAAAGCTTTGTGCACAGCTAAGCCTCTGTTGCCTGACATCTGTAAGGATGGTGAGAGAAGTACGTGCTTGATTTCACTAAAGCTGCTCTGCTCCAAGCAAGGAACAATCTGAAAAGCCCCTGATTGCGCCCTCCAGTTCCCTGGTTACATGATGTCCACAAAACTGTCTTTCCAGGTTCAAGCCAAGACAGCTGCAATCAGTGGTACCTGCTTTTATCCCAGCTGCATGGCTTTGCCTGTACATCTCCCACTGGAGGGGCTGGACCTTGAGGACAAAGACTTCCTAGTCTCTAATCAGGCTTTTTAGAGTCTGCCATCATAAGTTCCAGAGGTAGAATTAAATATAGCTGCAATACTGGTTGCCACTTAACATAATGCTTGCTTGGTGGAAGAGAGCAACTCTATTCAATGGCAGAATTTGGCACTTTGACCTTGTTCTATTCAGCAGGAAAAATAACTATCTAAGGATGCTTCAAGGAAGGAGATGCATTCTGCGGTGTGTCCTGGCAGCCCACGACTCCCAGGCAGTTGCAGGGTGTTTAAAGTGACATTATCTGCTGGGCTGCACGTTCTTGCTAATGCTTGTCCAGTGAGAGGTATGAGGCAGCTTGGAGGGCATGGGTGGCAAAACCATGGATGTCCCAGCACATGCAGCCTGCCTTCTGCAGCTCTCTACTACTACAGAGGGATCTCTGCAAAACGCTGAGACTTCCACAAGGTGGCAAATTCAGCTGAAGGATGTTTTGTTAGCATCTTATTTTTCTATCTGTGTCTAATGAGGGTGAGGATGAAGGAGAAGAGGGCAAAAGCAAAAAGGAATAGAAGTATCCAGAAAAGCTAAAAAAAATCACAGAGTGTCTTATCTTCAGCTAGCTAACAGCAGAGCTGGAAGCTCATCCCTTGGATGATTTTTGCTCATATGTTTGATTTTATTGTGTAATTGCTGTCAGCAATGGTGCAGACACAGGTCAAGTGTATGTCTACTTCCCTCTGCCAGCAGAGCAGACAACAGGGGCTGTCCCATTCTCCTTGTATCCTCTGGAGTCACCTTGGGCAGGGAGATGGGTTTGCTTGTTTGTTTTCTTAATGGATAATTAACATTGCAGGCAGCAAGTGACCTGGGTGAGGGGAGAAAGTGTTCTCACAGCTCAGCCTCCCAGATTGTCCCCCTGGGCCACAGCACAGCAGTGCGCTGACCTTGGCAGCGGTAGGGTCTTTCAATTGACTTCTGCTTTCCTGATGCTCAGTTTGCTGTTGGATCGTGCCCGATGGATGCCAGAGACATGTCTCAGCATTTCCTCACCATCCTTGTTTAAAGGCCAATTAGTGGGTGCTGGTTTTGTTTTGCAGCCAGCAAGTTAGCCACCCCAGCGATTTAACAACTGCAATTTTCATTTACAGTTGACTTTGAACAGCCAGTTTTATACATGCACAGTGAAATAATGGTATAATTAACCTAGGAAAATCCATTAAAAGGGTGCGGATGTTCAAAACATGGAGCAAACAATTAGGAAACCCATGACTGAGATTACTGTGGAGATCTAATTCCTCCTTACATGGCTCATCTCTACATGGATTTGAGTTGGGAGTAATTTTCTTTCAAAGGCTTTGTCACCAAAAGTTTCACCAATTTTCTAAATTTAACTTTTCTAACTGGAAAAATAAAATCATAATTGTGAATAGAAAATTAACAAAAAAAATATGGCTTGAATTAATGAAAACTTTAGGAAATACCTCATATTAATAATTTTAATAGTTTCAAAATGGTTTGTACCAGTTCGGACTTTTCCTTTCTGGTTTCTTTTTATCCTCCAATCAGGTCATTTTTTAAAACCAGGGGCATTTTGAAGTGTAATCTCTTCTTCCTCTCTCAGAAAACACAAAAAGCTCTTTCCCAGCTTCCAAACTCTTAGCAGCTGTTTCTCAAGTTAGGTAGCTTTTCAAGCTGGTTTTGCCCAGAAAAACAATGGAAAAAAGACTTCTTAGAGAAATCTGCATTCTTTCACACAAAAGTAATTAAAAAGACATTCTCAAACAGTTATCATAAACACTGTTTAATCAGGTGCCCACAGACTGTTTGTTCCACAAGGCTGTTTGTGCAGGACAGATAATGTTCACTGAGGCAATAGCCAATATATTTTTTTGTGCTCGTCAGGTAGTTTTTCCAGACCTCTCTTTTGGACCTTGTATATCCCTTAGATTAATATTTAAATTCATGAACTCAGCTTTTGCATGGTATTTTGAGTCCAGAGGAATGCAGTCCTGCGTCACTGGGGAGAAGGAGATGCCAACCCTTTTTTCTGATATGAAAAGAGGCAAATAATGTTTGTTTTGGGGGGTACAGATAAGTTTTTGAAATATGGCCTTTGGGGGACTTCTTCAGCTGGTGTGAATCAGTACCACAATGTAAAGAGGTGCCTATTTTCTTTGTTTTGGGGTTGCTACCACCTGAACCTTATCTCTGTGCCTTGGTGTTGGATGTGAACTGCCTCCTTTGGCAAAGGCCAGGGCAGTGCATTGTATAACCTGCCCCACTGCATACTCCACAAGCAGGTACAATGCACTGGAGGGCCTCAGCTCTCAAGCCAGCCCTAATCACAGCCCCAAGTGAATGATGGTGAATGAAGCATCATTCGTTATCTGCTTCATCCCACCCTGCCACAGAACTTCTGCTACATCTCACCTCCATCCACCTTCACCAGGATCTGCTGCAGTAGCCCCCAGAAACCCCCACAACCATGTTGTTCCCATCCCATCCCCTCTGTTCTTGTATTAGTAAACATACTCAACCACTCAGGGCCTCTGGTGACCTCAGGTCTTTCCACTATTAACCTTTCTGCCTGCAGAGAATTGACTGTTTGCTACTTCCCTTCCCTCCCCATCTTATCTCAGTTATAATCCTAGCCTTGGATTTTCCTCTCATCCTATGGTTACCAGGTTTCCTTAATAGCATCCTATGAAGGGCTTTATCAAAAGCCTTTCGAAAGCTTAAATAAATTATAGGCAGAGCTCCACCATTCCCTGTTATCTTGTTAACCCTTCTGGAGGATTCCAGCTCGGGTTAAAGAAGCACAACCTCTGCCATGGGTCCATTGCCAGCTCTGCAGAAAGCGTCTGGGGCTCACTCATGTGTCCTGCCTGGTCCAGGAGGATTATTGACATGCTGAAACATCATGAAAGAACTACTCCTGGGAACTGAAAAGCCACCCATCAATCCCCCTCACTCAAAAATATGTCACGCTGTTTGGTGAATTCTGAAGTATTTGATGTGATTTCTCTTCTAATTTTGACTTGCAATCATTACTGTCAATTGAGAAATATTACACAGTGAAGGTATTTCCAAGCGAAGAAAGGGTCTGTTGTCATGCAGGTATTGAAGGTAGGCATTTCAACAATTTTTAAAAGACCTTTTAAAAAATATTTTTGAAGCAGGAGGGATCCATCTGAGATGAATCCAAGCTTCTGGTGGAAAAAATATTTCAGGAATCCAGAACATTCCCTCAGTTCCATTGTTCCTTCCTACCCGTTGAGCTTTAGCTTAACGCAAGTCACAATTGAAGGAGGCACCCCTGCTACTGGATGAGGACAGACAGTGAGCAATGGTCTGAGGTAGAAATCACAGCTTGCTCCCAATCTGGGGTGCATTTGAGTGAGCTTTCCCTGCTTGTGTGGGTGATAGGATGATGGCAGGTCACCATCACATGTAGTTTGGAACAGACCATCCCCAGCCTTACCACTTTCTCCAGGTATCCCCTGGGATGAGCCATGGTGGGTGATGCTCCATTCTCAACAAGATGTGTCCCTGCACTCTGCTTTTTCTGTAATTCAGTGTCTGGTTTCACAATACCTTTTGCAGGTTGACAACAAGGGCAGGCAGCTCCTGCAAGTCCCAATCTCTCCTTGGGTATATATCTCTGCTGCTGCAGGAGGCTGCCTGCCCACAGCCATGTGCTTCATCTTTGCAAACCTTTTGTAGAGGTCATGCATAGGGTATTAAACACCTCAGGGAGCATCGTGCTCAGTTTCAGCCATCTCTTCACATCTTTTCACCTCTTGCCAGTTTTAGAACTCATGTTCCATCCTTTTGGATTTCTCCCCTTCCCCTTGTACATCAGGGCACGTCTAAATCAGAACAACTAAATTACATTCTTTTGCTGAGATTTCTTGGGTAATTTGGGTGATTGGCTCAGCAGGAAGCAATGTGCTGGTTCAATGTGTCAGGCTGCTCATACGCTGTGTGCCAGCTCCATGGCCATAGCAGAGCCCTGCAATGCCCTCCTGAGAGATCAGGAGTGTATGGGGTTTTGAAGATCTCCACATAACACACCCTGACCTAACCTGATCTCCATCCTTCTTCCAAACTCCTTCTCTATATCTATATCTTCCTGGTACCACACTGCAAAGTGAGGACATGACTGCAAGCGTTTACACTGCAGTAAATGTAGATAGCACAGATGGGCAAGAGGAGAGCTGTGAAGGTTGTTCCCCCACCCACTTGGTGCAGGGCAGGCTCTCCATCAATCAGATGTTCCCATGAGCAAGGCAACACTGATATCTATAGCTGATTTAACAATGCATTGCTGGGCACAAGGCTAATGCCTTTCTCCATTTGCATACAACTCTGTATCTTGACAGTTTGCTGTTAATAACAAACAATAAAAGGAGCTCTGCCATGTGTGTGTACTTTCATGTCCCAGGTATCCTGAATGTGAATGCCTAATGCCTGCCTGATTATTATTCACTTGGTATTCAATAGTGTAAAAAAATAAAAAGTCCTATAGTTAGAGAGTGAGATAGGACTGTTTAATTTCAGGCCATTATCTCCTGGTAATTGCTGGAAGAATTTCATTCTGTGCCAGTGCAATAGAAAAAAAACCCAGGCTCTTTTTCCCCCTTTATGGAAAAAAAAGGGGGCCTGCTTTTCTCCAAGGGGTTCAGAGCTTTCAGGCCACGGCTGGGAGCAAGAGCCGCGGCTGCTTTATCAAATTCGCATTTCATTTCCAGCATGCACCCAAGCCGCATGTAAATTATAATGAGAAAAGGGGGAAAAACAAAGAGATAGAGCTCAGGAGATGGGAAATGATAATGAAATCAAATGAACTCAGGGCCTTTGAAGACTAACACAGCTACAGACAGACAGATATGTGCATAGTGACAAAGATGGAGACAAGCAAGAGACATGCAAGAGGAAACAGCCCGCAGAGCAGGCAAATAGACAGAGAGAAAATTGTAGATTTGCACCTGTAATGTGCACAAGGACATAACATGTGAGTGAGCAGATAGAGGGATCTCTGCTTCATACAGACCTCTCAAGCCACACATCTGGGGTGTGCAACTTGCTCATTTTTCCTGCATCTCCCACTTCTGCCATGCTGCTTCAGAAGTCCCAAGAGTATGCAATTAAACCTGGCAGCAATTTCCCCATGGCGATGCACACCTGCATCCTTCCAGCCAAGCCATGCTGCAAGTGTCTGCCCTCTGCATGAGCTGACCTGGGGAGGATCACCTCAGGGAGAAAGGAAGGGAGAGAAGTCACAGTAAAGTGATGCTTGAAGGAAAAAGGATTCAGCCCTCCCTTAAGGTCAAGACTGAGCCAGAGACAGAAAGGACAACCAATCCCTACAGACCCCACCTGCCCAGATGAGGATGTAGACCTGGGGTTGGAGAATGGAAGCTGTTCTACGGCTGGGTGTGTAAGAAAAATCTCTTGGCAACCTTTCGCTTCTGCTGGATGCTGATATTTGGGTCACACTTTGTTAATGGGAGTTCTGGCAGGGACTTCAGAGGGCTCCAGTGGTGCTGGAGCAGGAAAAGCTTTGCTGCTGTGGCTGTCAGTGTTCAACTTCTCCTCCAAACTCTTTAGGGTGGCCAAGTAGCAAACAGAAGGCTGAGCCCTGGGGAACATCATTCTTCCAAGCCCAGACTGCTGGTGGTACCCTAAAGAGCAGCAAGGGCCCCACCACCATGAGCAGAGTTTGGGCGCCTTGCCCCAGTAACTCCCGCGTAGTTTGGCCCTTGTTTTCTGTGAATCAGATCTGCACAAAACAGGGACACATTCTGCACCCTTGGAGGGTAAAGGCTGGCTGCCTTGAGTGCCTCAATCCACCAGGACCAGCAAGACTCCATGAGGTCCATTTTCTTGAGTTTTAGGATCTTCTATTCACGGGATACTTCTTGGGTCAGTTACTCCAGAGGGTTATTCTGAAGTATGCTGGAAAACTAAGCTTTGTTTCTAGGCACAAAGGGAAACAGAAGGAAGAAAAGAGAAAGTGAAGCCTTTAAACAGTCCCACTATTAAAAGCCAAATATCTTCAGAATAACTATGCAAATACCAACACAGTAACATCCAAGTCCTAGTGCCATGAGCAATGTAACTTCCCAGCTACCTGTGAAAATCATCTGTGTTTGCTTGAGGAACTTCTGAATCACTCATAATGAATCAAAACTCGTTATAAGTTGTTAAGGATTAATTCAGTCATGGATAGCTGACTATGTAGGCTGTGTGGAGACCTGATAGCAGCCTTCCAGTATCTGAAGAGGGCCTACAGGGATGCTGGAAAAGGATCAGGGACTGTAGAGATAGGACAAGAGGTAATGGGCTCAAACTTAAACAGGGGAGATTTAGGTTATAAATTCTTCACTGTAAGAAAGATGAGGCACTAGAACAGGCTGCCCAAGGAAGCTGGACAGGAAGCTCAAGCCAGGCCCCATCCCTGGCAGTGGTCAAGGAAAGGCTGGATGGGCCTTTGGGCAACCTGGTCTAGTGGAAGGTGTCCCTGCCCATGGAAGGGGGTTGGAACTGGATGATCTTAAGATCTTTTCCGACCCAAACCAGTCTGTGATTTTATAATTATTGACTTGATTAGTGGAATGGCTAACAACCAGTCACTGGGCAAAGAATGAGGTGCTGGGAGTGGTTGGGACTCGAAACTCCTCCAGAAGACGCTGCCAGGGTGCAAGGTGGGTAGCAGATCCCTGACAGGGGTCTGCACCAGCCAGAAGACCTCTCACAGAAGGCAGCAGCATCGTGCCAGCATCAGAGTGAGCTAAGATGCACATTGCTGCCCAGGCTGGCGATAAGAGGCAGGCAGGGAGCAAGTGGAGACGAGTTCTCCCTCTCCCTCCTGGAAATCAAGATACCAGCAGGACAGGGGACTCTTGGAAAGGATGGTTGGAAACCTGCTCCTGGGGATGCTGAATGTGGTGTGGGAGTCTGGGAAGGTCAGGATAGCAAATGCCAGGGACTGGAGAGCAGCGCATAGGCAGTCCATATGTCCTGTCTGCTTAGATGGGGATGAGATAGAAAAGGGATGTTTGTAGGTCCCAGCAAAACTCCACACAAACGAAGGGTGATGTCCTCCTGGGACCCAGGAGTTTAAAACCTGGAGACTTTGTACTGCTGCACTGCTGCACTCTGCACTTGGCACTCTGACACAAATGGCTTCGAACCAGTGGGGAATGACGTTTGCAGCAGTTTCCTAGGATGTGCTACTGAAACCCCAGGATAGGGCAGATTGTGCTTTTTAACAGGCCTCTTGCTGCTCTGCGGAGCAGACTGGACCAACGGGGTCTAAATTTGCACAAGAATAATTTGAAAATCCTTCAGAACTTGCTGAATTCTCTTGGCTTTAATGAAACCAATGCAGGAAAAGCAGGATAAAAAAAAAAAAAAAAGGAAAAAAGAAAAAAGGAAGAAGCCAGAGATTGATTCTTACCTCATATCATTAAAAAATAAATTGCTGTAGCGCTATAACATAAAGTAAGAATCAATCTTATTTTTTAACACCAGAAATAACCTAATGAAATACAAGATTGATTCTGAATATGGGCTTCTTGGTGGAGCCCCTGTGGGAATTGATTACAAAATTGAATGTCTCAGAGCTGATAAGATGAATTTGGAATAAATCTTACTTTTAACTACTCCCTTTTTATGCTCATAAAAAAAAGGAAAGATTGATTCCAATCAAAACTTCTTCTAAAAAGTGAGACAGTTTCGATTTGTTGAGGCAGTTTTTCAACAGAACAGCACTGAACTTCAGAGCCAATCTCACCCCTAGTTATGCGTTCCCCAGGGAGGAAAAATACGAGGCCCAATATTTCTGATTTACAGCTTGAAATGAGACAGTAATGATCATAATAATCAGGACAAGAAGAAGGAGAGAGCCTCAAGTGGATGGCAGCTCTCTCGACTGATGATGCCAAGGGAGGCAGTGGTTTGGAAAGCAAAGGTGGAGGAGCGGCTCCCCCTCCACCGTGCTGCAGGGGATTGCTGAGGACACCTCTTGCTCTGCAGGCTCCAAGGTCTAACATGAGTTTGGTTATACTGCAACAAAAAGCCCTGTCGGGAATTCTGTCAGCTTCCCACAGGGCTGCACCTCCAGCCCTACCGTCGTCTCCTGCCAGCAGCAGCAGCCCCGTGGAGCCTCCTGCGTTCATGGGTAGGAAATAGCTTTGGGTTTCCAGCCTCAGTTATAGCCAGTTTAACCCCACCACACTACACCATCTCCTGGGAGATGCTGAAATCCCACTAGCTGATTTGCCGATTGCCTGGAATGGAGGTTACCCAGTCCTAGTAAACTCAAAGGATTGGGATCATCAAGCTCTGCTTCCAGGCTGGCTGTGATAATTTCCATACCCTCATTTCTAATTACATTTCATGCCTTTGTTCCCATGGGCAGCAGCGCTGGTCTTATCAAAAACTGAGGCAAAGCGCCCATTCAGTCTTAGGGCACAGTCTGTGTTTTCTTTAATCTCTCCTCATCACTGCTTTGCAGAAGGCAGTTCCACAACTTTTGTTGGCTGGGTTTCTTTTCATCTCCCGCTTATATTTATTCATGGCCCAGTTGATGACGTTTGTTGCAGTGCCAGTGTTTTATTTCAGCTTCAGTCACTTTCCCTTCCACCTGGGCATCTTTATAAGATGGTGGTTTGTTCCCATCTCTTCCACCGAATGCTTCTACATCAGAGGGATCTCTCAAGGGATTTCTTTTTCACTTTCTGGAAGAAATGCTACTCAGAAACCCAACTTGTGTCTATCTTACAGACAATGAAGATAATCTGAAGACTATCTCTTTCTTTGTTTCTTCCTTCTATGTTCTTTCTTTCCTTCCCTTTATGTTTTCCTTCCTTCCTTCCTCCCTCCCTCCCTTCCTCCCTTCCTTTCTTCCTCCTTTCCTTCCTTCCTTCCTTCCTTCCTTCCTTCCTTCCTTCCTTCCTTCCTTCCTTCCTTCCTTCTTTCCTTCCTTCCT